>JBBPJT010000090.1:0-59849 GCA_038088895.1 Xerocomus potaroensis | reverse complement strand
GGAAAATACGGGAGAAAAAGAGATGTGCTACTCCTGCGGCATCAATGGTTTTAGCACATGGAAGGAAAAAGACCCCCTTGCTAAGCCTGTGGTCGACCATGACCAAAATCGAATCAAACCCCGAGGAAGGGGGAAAGCCGGAAACCAGATCAACGGAAAGCTGCTGGAAAGGGCGAACGGAGGAAGAGGAGAGAGGGGAGAGGGGGGGAACAGTAGGATGAGTGTTGACTTTGCTGGACTGGCAAAGGGGGCAGCCCAGGACAAAACGGCGGACAAAGGTGGATAAGCCAGGCCACCAATAATCTCGCTGAAGAAGAGAGATGGTACGGAAGATGCCGCCGTGGCCGCCCGTGGGGGAGGAGTGAAGGGAAGACACGAGGTCGTGTCGCGCGATAGGAGGAATGTAGAGGCGGCGTTTGAAGTAAAGACAATCACCATCGAAAGACCAATCGGAAAGAACAGAACGGGAGAAAAGGGGAAGGCCCCGACGAAGAAGATCACGGGCGGAGACAACCAGAGGGTCGGTGGAAGAAGCGGAGGCGATCGATTGGGCAAGCGAAAGGGAGATGCGCGCAAGGAAGAGATTAGCGGGGAGAAGGGTAACATCACGATTGTCAGCGGTGGTGTTGATGGATGTGGAGCGGGAGAGGGCGTCAGCGGGTCCCATAGCCACACCGGGACGAACGGAGAAGTGTAAGTCGAAGTCTTGCAGGAAAAGCATCTAACGGGCCTGCCGACGAGAAAGACGTTGGGGTTGACAGAAAAAGGATAGATTTTTGTGGTCCGTTATGACGACGACTGGGTGACCGGTTCCCAGGAGGTAGTGACGCCATTCAGTGAGCGCGTGAATGACAGCCAAGAGTTCACGATCGTAGATATCGTAGTTGCGTTCCTGAGGAGAAAGCGTCTTGGATAAATAGCCACAAGGATGTAAATTGCCATTAGTATCGGATTGCATGAGGACTCCACCCGTTGTCACGAGCGAAGCGTCAGTCATGACAACAAAGGGACGAGTGAGGTCAGGAAGGACAAGGACGGGTGCGGAAAGGAAAATTTGCTTCAGCCGAGCAAACGCTTGATCACATGCGGGCGACCAAACCCATGGCTGATCCTTCCGGGTGAGCTGATGAAGAGGGGCGGCCAAAGCAGAGAAATTGGCAATGAATCTCCGGTAGAAGTTGCAAAATCCGAGGAAAGAGCGAACTCCTTTGACGGATTGAGGGGGAGCCCATTGATGGATGGCAGCGAGCTTGGTGGGGTCCATGGTCACATGATTGTGCGATATTACCATGCCTAGATATTCTATTTCGGTTGCGTCAAATGTGCATTTCTCCAATTTCAGATAGAGCGAATGTTGTCGAAGACGAGAAAGGATGAGACGAGTTCGATGGTGGTGAGTGGGTAGATCGGAGGAGTGAATAAGAATGTCATCCATATATATTATTACCCACCCTTCCGCCAGATAGTCACGGAAGAGATGGTTCATCATTGCTTGAAAGGTGGCGGGAGAATTGCATAAACCGAAGAACATGACGGTGGGTTCGAACAGACTGAAAGGAGTGATAAAAGCGGCCTTCCACCAGTCCTTTGGTTGAATAAGAACGTTATTGTATCCCCACCGTACGTCAAATTTGGTGAACAATTTGGATCCTTTCAATTGATCCATAAGAGTCGAGATTAGGGGAAGTGGATAAGCGTTCTTTATAGTATGTTCGTTGAGATATCTGTAATCCTGACAAGGACGGAGATCTCCCATCTTTTTCTGTATGAAGAAAAATGGTGAAGCTTGAGGGGACTTTGAAGGGACAATACGACCAGCCTCAAGGTTTTCGTCGAGGAATTTCCTACAGGCGTCACGTTCTTGTGGAGTTAAGTGATATATTTTGCCGACGCGCGGGACGAAATGAGGTTTCAGGGTAATAGCATGATCAAAGGAACGGGATGGGGGAAGTTGTCCGGGTTTTGGTTGTTCAAACACATCGGCAAACTCTGAGAATTCATTTGGGAGTTTTCGTTCTACTCGCTGTTGCTTCTGAGCTAACTCGGTTGCAATAGTTGTTCGTCGCAAGTGTTCTCTCCGGCCGTAACGTTTCTTCCAGAGTGCCGCAATCCTGTTGTCCGTATTTGTTCCAAGATATCGGGTAAAATAGGTTGCTTGCGGCGAGAGTTGGCTGTGCTCAGGGTGTACTGGGAGATCCACTGTCCCATTCTGCCAATCTATTGTAGGGTTCGCTGTTCGTAGCCAGGGCATCCCCAAAATGAGATGATCGTTTCCAAGTGCTAGGACGAGAAAAGTTAAGGATTTGACCCATGGACCGATTTTTGCAGCAATCGTTATGCTATGTGTGATTCGTTTGGTTTTATTTCTAGTTCCGTCGACGTTATGGGCGATTTGTGGGATGAGTAGTTTTTGCAGAGGAAGATGATGCTTGGTGACAAATCGTTCATCAATGAAATTTCCGGTAGCTCCGCTGTCAATCAGAGCAAGGGCGTCAACTGGGGTAGAGGAGCCATACAATCGAAGGGGGAGACGCATAGAGGTCGATTCCTGTTGTTCGTTATGTACAGCAGCTACTATTTCAATGGGGAGGGAAGCGGTTGACTTCGCTTTCTCCCACCTTAAAAATCCTTTCCTTTTGCTTTAGCCAACTCCACTTGGGCCACTTCTTCTACCTCCGTATTGTCGTCGTAGCAAGCTTCCAAGACATTATGAATCTGCTCAGCGGTGGTCCCCTTTTTGACTAAACGAGAAATGAACAGATCAAGCTTCGTAGGTTCTGACCCAGCTGGCTGTTGTTCGGTTTGGATGGCTCGAATGGGAGTTGGACGAGGGATTCAGGATGGTCCATGGTTGTTTTCTCGGGGAGGGAAGGGGGAGCGAGGCGTTCTGGTTACGTTTCCAGCAGGTTGCACTCTCGCTTGTTTCCCATTGTGATTGTTCGTCCTGCAACCGATCTTGTGACAGATGAAACAGCGATTTTCACATAAATGTTTTGCGCGATTTGTGGGGGACAAGAAGACGGCGTCAACATCCATGGCGTTTGGATCTCTTCGGTGTTGTCCAGCTCCAAGACTTAGCGATCCTCCCGCGCAGATCGCGCGTATGCGTTGTTGTTGCACATGAAAGCGGGAGGCTGCGGTAACCCACTCCTCTAGCGTTTCAGGGATAGCAGCCATAGAGAGGATCATTTGACTAAGCTGTGGGTCTAACCCCGCAGCAAAAGAGTCGATAAGTGTGAATTGGTCAGTGATACCGCTTCGTGCAGCATGCAACTGGAAATCTGCAACGAAATTCTGAAAGCCTTCCGCATGATCGCGGACGTTTTGCTTTAGCGATAAGAGTTTTCGGCGAGCTTCTTCTTTAAAGTTGAATGGGTAGAAGGTCTTATCGAAGTCCTTCATCATCAATTCGTACATCTTTTCCTCATCAGGAATGGTTTCATCATTGAGACAGTGGTACCACTTCTCGGCGAATGGGACTCCTCGTCCCTTCGTCAATTTACTAAGCGTTACGAGAATCTTGGGACCGTCAAAAACATAGTGGGCAGGATTTAGTTTAAAATACGCTGCCATTGCCTGCCCCCAATGGATGGCATCCTTAGTTTCGTCGGAAAAGGCGTCAGGTAATCCTGCTTTGGATTCTGGGGGGATGGGGGCGATAGGAACGAAGGCTGCGTCGGGATCAGTGGGAGCGTTCTGGTTCATGACTGGGGATTGGGGTGGAGTCGCTTCGGGAGGGGATTGGACGTTCTGATAAAGGTCACCATCCTCGCTGCTAGTGGTGGAGCTAGAGGGGGGGGAAGGGGGAAAGTAGCGGGGTGGAATGGTTGGAGCGTAAACAGCTCTCAACTAGTGAGAAGCTAGTTCTTTTGTTACGCGAGACGTAGTTGAAGCGACAGGGAGACGAAGTATGGAATTCCTAGTCAACTTCGGATTGACCTTAGGAATGACTCGGAAACTAGGAAACTACATTGAATTGCGTAGAACTAGCTTGATCTACAAGTACATGTCATTGGGGTATTTATACCTAACCATATGGCGAACGGACCAAGCTATGTTAAGCTAAAAGAGGAACGTTGGGGTAGGGCAAAGGGTAAGGTGTGGGAGAAGTGGGGACATGAGGTGGTCAACGAATGACTAAGCCTAGAAATGAAATAACGTCCAAAAGAAGTAAGGTGAAAGATGAAACAACAAGAAGACATAGTACGTATGATTGAAGGGAAAACAAAGAAAAAGATACGACCGTAACACCTTCCTGGTCCTCTTCTAAGGTCGTTGGGTTGCTCCAATAACTAGAAGATACTTAGGCATTGCCACTCTCAACAAAAGCGTAACATCTGGCAATTAGCATAATCAGTCAAATGACAAGAACAAAAGAGTTATCATATGAATCAAAGAATCACTAATGATCAAGAAAGGTCAATCAAGTAAAGATCAAGAGCAAAAAGAAAGAACAACAGTATAAAAGGGATAAAACATAACAGGAACTGGATATGCCTGGCTATGGCATGCAAATATGCTTGTGACAGCGATGTGACAATCTCTGTAATCACACGAACAGGGGATGTTATCAATTTGTCCTATGTAGCAGCCTCTAGTGCTCTGCTAATATGCTCTCTAGTGCACTATGGGAAACAGCAACATTATCCATATTTAATCAATTGAGACTGACAACTGTTGGTATGCTCTCATGACACATGGCAGACGACTGCATGAATACCTGATAAGGGTGGTATGCCCATGCTGTAAATACAAGGAAAAAGAGGACGGGGATAAGGAACGACGAAAGCCAGGGGATGCTGAAAGGAAAGATGGAGATGCTGAACAAATGAGCATCAACAGGTGAAAGGACTGGCACCTTCAACGTATGCAGTTTATAGACATGCCAGTCTCATGGAGTCGACATCAAGAGAACCAGCAGGGTGTTCCACCAACGGGAACATGCAACCACATCTGGGAATCCACAATGAGGAAGTGCCAAGCTGAATAGCTTTGGCAAAGAGAAAGTTCAGCTTTTGTTACGGTTTTGCCTGCGCCTGCCTGCAGGCCATCTTCTCAACACAACACCCTGATCTTGAAGAGCATCTTGCTGGGATCAGACCAAATGGGGGTTGAACATGGAGGAAAGTCATGGATTAAAAATGCCTATGCTAGACAAGGTACAAGCAAGGGACCAAAGTTAAAGCTGAACTTAGGGTTTAGCTGTCACTACATACTACCTTTATATACCTACTAGGGTCATGCACAGACCAGGTTACCTAATACGCTATGTATGGAAATACCCTAAGCCCAAAGGGTAAGCCCTAAGCCTGAGAAGCAAGAAGCACACCTTGTGGGGATAAGAAGTAAGCCATGAGAACAATAGAAGCACAGCATCTACTCACCATGTGGGAAATACTACTATCTATAGATTGGGGTCAAGGGTATGCCTGATCGAGAAGGAAGTCCATGTCAGGTAATGTGCACCAACATGTAAGCATAATGCAAAGGGGTATTGGCCATTGGATCGCGATCTGATAACAAGCGGCAACATAACAGGTATCAGATATTGTATCTGATACTAAAGAGTCTAACATAATGGTCTGATGCTAGTAGAGGTGACTAGTCAGATGGAGAGATCTATAAACAGGGATAAGGGGAGAGACAACGGTGTCTTTATGAATAACCCCAACACTAGGGCAAAACCACGGATCTGGAACAATATTGTAACACTACTACAATATAGTGCTACTTATATACTATCAGCCATGGTGCACAGACCATGCTGAGTCATCACTATATAAGGGTAAGCCCACAACCCTGGTCAAGGGTTGAACTATAAAGGGTAATGCCCATAGCCCTAGGCTATGGATGTTACGATACTCGTTCCAGATCCACTGCTTTCCCCTAGTGTTGGGGTTGTCCATGAAGATACCATTGTCTCTCCCTTCATCCCTGCCAATAGATCTCCCTGTCTGACTAGTCGCCTATACTAGTGTCAGACCGTTATGCTAGACTTCCCTGTCATCAGATCGCGATCCAATGGCCAATATCCATCTTGATATCGGATTGTCATCCGATACTCATTATGCTTATGCATCGGTGCACGTTGCCCAACATGGACTTCTTTCTTGATTGGGCATACCCTTGACCCCAATCTATAGATAGTAGTATTTCCCACACAGCGAGTAGACGCTATGCTTCTTCTGTCCTTGTGGCTTACTTCTTATCCCCATGAGGTGTGCTTCATGCTTCCTAGGGTTTAGGGCTTACCCTTGGGCTTAGGGTATTGCCATATATAGCGTATTAGGTAACCTGGTCTGTGTGCGACCTTAGTTGGTATATAAGGGTAGTACTTAGCGATAGCTGAACCCTAAGTTCAGCTTTAACTTCGGTCCCTTGCTTGTACCTTGCCTAGCATAGGCATTCTTAATCCATGTCCTTCTTCCTTGCCATTTCCCTTTGTGTCTGATCCCAGCAAGATGCTCTTCAAGACCAAGGATGTTATGTTAAGAAGATAGACTGCAGGCAGGTGCAGGCAAAACCATAACAATGGATGCATGTAAGCTGTAATAATGGGAACGGCCATAAGATAGAAGCAAAAGGACCTCATGGCAAATATGTGTATGTCACATAACAGGTAATACACACAACCTAGGAGACAAGCATTATCTGTAGATCAGAGACAACACACCAGAGGGGAAAGGATATCTAATCGTATACCATAGGGGAACAGGTGGTAGGGAGGTCGAAGAAATGAACCTGATAGACTAAGGACCCCAATGCTAGACCAAGCATTGGGCATCCCATTGAGTACCATAACAGTTTGGATCGTTCATGATGTCTGGGATGGGAGGAAAGAGATGTACTGAAGGGAAAGGTGCTTGATCTTCTTGATAGAGCTCTTTGTCATCTACTGCAGATGAGGACGAGGTAGAGTTGGAGTAGAAGGGAGGGGGAAAGTATCATGGTGGAATGGTTGGAGCGTAGATAGCTCTCAACTAGTGAGAAGCTAGTTTTTTTGTTACACAGTGATGCAGTTGTAATGTGGATAGATGAAAGAGGAACTCCTAGTCTTTGTGGTAGACCTTAGGAGTGGACCTAGGAGACTAGGAAACTACATGTATTGCATAGAACTAGCTTAGTGATAGTGGTACATGTACTCAGTATTTATATCTAGCCCAACAATGCACAGACCATTACTATAGATGGTTGTTGGGGAAGAAGAGAAAAGATGTGGGGAATATTACGCTTTTTGTTGAGAGTGGCAACACCTAAGTATCTTCTAGTTATTGGAGCAACCCAACAACCTTAGAAGAGGACCAAGAAGGACTAGGAACTACGAATAGATTGCATAGAACTAGCTTACTGCTACAATTACATGCGCTAGGTATTTATCCTTTACAAATTGGCGAATGGACCAAGCTATGCCTGCGATATAAGGAAAGACAATACTTTGGGGAACACCAAGAAATATAATGGGAAGTTTGGGGAACACGAGGATAACACGAGGTGATCCTAGAAGGAGAAAAGCGTCCAACGATGTGATTATGGAAATAATGGGGTCATGAGGTTAGTCAACGAATGGCTAACCCAGAAAAGAAAGGAAGACAGTCAAGAGATAAACAACCGAAAAAGGAAAAGCATACAAATTCATAACAGGGAACACAAGACAGTCAATGAATGACTAAGCCTAGAAGGAAAGAAGTGTCCAAATGACATAAGCAAGCAAAGTGAAAACAAATGATATGCTAGGAAATTGTAACACTGGTCCTCATCTAAGGTTGTTAGGTTGCTCTAACAACTAGTTGATCTTCTCAACAAAAAACATAACATAAGCTGCTATAATAGGAATGGCCTTAAGGTAGAAGCAAAAGGGTCTTGAGGCAAACACGTGGGATGCACATGGTGATAATACAAACAACCTAGAGGACTATAAGCATAGTCATAGGTCAGAGGGAACAACAGAAGGAATCAACATCTAATTGTTATACTAAGGTGGGGAATGAGGATAAGAACAAGAAAGAGATAAACCCAGTAGACTAGAGACCCCATTGCTAGACCAAGCATAGGGTGTCTCATAGAAAACTGTAACAGCTAGCCACTCAGTGTTACACTTGTTGTAGTATTGAAGAACCTTCTAGTCGGTGGAGTAACCCAAGGACCTTAGAAGTTGCACTGGAAGGACTAGGAACTACACTGATATTGTGTAGAACTAGCTTATTGTTACTAATACATGCGCCGGGTATTTATCCTATAATTCTGTGCGAACAGACCAAGCGGTGTCCCCCAATTGAGGCGACAAAACTATGGGAAACGACAAAAGGAGGTTAAGAGAAAAGATGGGGACACGAGAATAACTCGAGGTTAGCCTAGAAAGGGAAAAGCATCCGAGATAGCGGAAATGAACAGTCATAAGTTCGAAAGAAGAAGACGGAAATGAAAAACCGTAACACTCAGCACATGCAAGAAGCAATCGATGCTGTCAACCAGAGAATAGTGGAAATAGAACATGAACCAAGCCCCACTTCATTGGATGTAGCCAAAGCAGGATGGGGAACTCCAGCTTGGGGGAACAAAGCTCCAATATTGGTTGGATCATCAACCTTTTCTACTGTATCATCCCTTACCCTATCAACTGTCACCACTTCATTCATCAATTATGTCACCACTCCAGACACAGATCCTACCAACTACAATGACCAAACTGATGATATTAGATATGGCAATATGATTGGCTCTCCAGTCTATTCTTCTCTTCATGAATTATTTTGAAAATATGGTGATTTTTACCATACTAAGGGGGTAATGTTATGTTTTATTCTCCTGGTACCTCTTTTCCTTTGATTCTCTTTCCTTGATCTTTCCATTCTTGATCATATGATAACCTTTCCATTGCCTTGACTCATTTCCCATGACCAGATGCTATTTCCATTCTAGGCCTTCACTTCTCAAATGCCTCATGTTCCTTCTATCTCCATTGATTGATGGTTGCATAGTTACTGTTGACTATGGCTCAACATGACTCAGGATGAGTCATTCCGCAGCAGACACAGCTTGGTCTATACACCATCTAGATACCTATTTAGATCATAGCATCATATACTTGTACTCTAAGTAGTTTCTCCTTTGTATCTTGCAACCTACAAGTTAATAGATCCTTTGGTTTCTCTGATGCTTGCTTTGCAAATCCATTTGGTTGTTCTACTTCATCAATCCAGACATAAGTCCTCTGGCTTGCAAGGCAACGATATCTTCAATGCAAAGGTCAACAATTCAAGAACCCCTTTCAAAGGCTACACTCATCCCTATCTGGGCCAAGCATAACATGTGGTCACCATTCACATGTTTCTCTTTTCAACTGGCACCTTGGTACTAGCAACATTGTTTTTCAGCCCACCATATACCTATTGTCAAGCCTAAACTTGTACCACTATGTTGTAATCCTGCCAGATTTTTGTTGTCATTAACATGGGAAAGCATAGCATCAGGAATTTTACAAAAATCTAATTTCAACTAATTTCAACTAATTTCAGCTAATGTCAGCTAATTGTAGCTAATTTTGAGTGGGATTAGTCAAAATTAGTCAAAAGTAGCTGAGATTAGTTGAAATTAGTCAAAATAGATTTTTGTAAAATTCCTGATAAGCCTTGTGTTCATGCACTTTTTTTCATCATGTTTGTTCTGCTTGACAATGCTTTGTGGCCATGCTTATTTATTGGGGCGGTAGCCCTACTTTTTAGCATGTCATTCTCTTTTCTCGTCCGTTCACCATCTGAACATGTGTTGTAGGGTTGTTTGGTAGATCCTCCCTGTAGATCTGTTTTTTTAGACCCTCTCCCCATTGATGGCCTTCATATAAGCCCTCCTTATCATCAACATGATCCTGGGTGCCCTCACACTGGTCAGTCCATCTGTCCATCAAGTCGATCCACTAGCAGGTGCCCAATTGAGATTCTCCTTACAAGGTGCCTCACTCACATTTATGGGTGTCTTGTATGTCTTCGTGTTTCGTAACTTTCTGCGTTGGCCCTTGTCAGTGACCTGTGGGTGCAGTTTTGTCTGAAGTGTTATGAATGTGATCCTTGCCTGTCCAATTTTCAAGCTACATGCCATATCAAGCTTGCTGTGGTGATATGGTGGACCACGTGGAGCTGCCCATGTTACATACATACGTGCATGCCCACCTCCAGGGTTCAATGGCAGAGAGTGGTGAGTGCAAATGTGGACACAAAGTTATGCTTCACTGAGAATAATGATTGCATCAGGAATTTTACACAATGCTAATTTCACTAATTGTGACTAATTGTGACTAATTTCAGCTAATCTCAACTAATTTCAAGTCAGATTAGTGAAATTAGTGAAATTAGTTGAAATTAGTTGAAATTAGCTGAAATTAGCTGAAATTAGTACCTTGTAAAATTCCTGATGTGGAATGATAAACTGCTTTTGTTCAATGTTGTTTTACTTGACGGATGATCGTGACATGCTTTTGGTCACTCTTGTTCGCCAGTGAAATGGCGCACCACGTCGTGTCTGGAAGGCGTCCACACGGTGAAATTCTTATCACTTCATAACACGGAACATGGTCACAATTCGGGCATGCGTTGAACGTCGACCACAACCTGAAGTTCAAGCACGTAGCCTCAACACGGCTCTGGCCATTCACCGGGTCCGTCGTCAAACTTGTGCTGTGTAGATGGCACGTCCCTTTCCTCGCTTAACCATTCACCTTTCGCAAAGTTGCGTGATCCCCGCCGTACCACCACCAAATTTATAACAGGACATCGCCACGCACGGAGCGCTCAACGCCACAGTCTCCAAGACGATTTTCTGCTGAACTATCTCCCTCTTGACAAGGATATGATTATTCGCCGGTTCGTCAGCACCGGTACCTTCACTCGGGAGAAGAGGTAGTCAGTTGAACCAGGTAGGACTTTCGCCATAGCAGCAAGTACCCTGATCGTAAACCCTGGCGTGGCACTACAATTTTCATAAACTCCACATGAGTTGGCGAACATTGCTGTGTATGCTTACTGCCGCCCTGACTACCTTCCGATATATATATAGCCTGCCTGTACGTCTTCTTTACGAGCTTCGCCTCTCAGTCTCCACTGTCCATTGTATCATGGCTTCCACTTCAAGTTTGCAGTCAGCTGTCACAAGCATTCTGCTAAATGATTATACATCACGTATGCACACTTGTTGTCTCCTGTTCACTCTCATCAAGTCACCAATGTTTCCAGTTGTAGTACTCACTGCCGTTGGATATGATTACTGTGAGTGCTGCCAGTCAATTTGTAATGTGCCCTAGAGCTCAAACCTCTATTATCAGTCCTTACATTCCCAAGAGAGGTGCCATCATGTTCACCAGTGCAATGAAAGATCCATTGATTCTTGACTACTCTACAGGTAGAATATATTTGGGTCAGTAGAGTCCTTCCTCATTCCATTGTGCACTCTCATGCTATGGCTAGAGAAAACAATGGACATCTGTATCCACTGCATTTGTCTTTGTATGTATCCTGTTCAACCCCAATTTATTATGTGAATACTCATTCCTGTCACCTCCAGATTCGGTACTTTGGGTTGTGTACTATTGTGTATGCCATACCTTAAAATATATAAATTAGCTCTCATCATTTTATTAGCACTTTTTCCATCAGTGTGTCATCAAACACTCAATATTCCAAATCTATTAGGCTAACTTGCATTACTAATTCAGTGGGGAGCTCCTTTTTACCAGGACCCCTGAAGGTATTTTTTCCAGTCACTCATTGCTATTAATAATACTAATATGATTGATTTATTTCCATACTATTAGATGTATGCCTTTATATCTCATTCCAGCAATAACTAATTATATTCTGATGAAAATTTTTATAATAAAATAGTTGTAAGCATCTTATTTAATATCTTTAGTGCTTTCCAATCACATTTGACATACTTTGAGGTACTGTGATTTATATTCTAGGCCAATGGTCTATGTGGATTTTCCTTTGTGCTGCAGATGGTGAGTTATCATGTCTAGTTGCAAGCAGTTGAACTGCATTGTTTGATATAGCAATTATGATCCTTCGTGTGTGGGCATGGTACAACCAGTCAAGATTTATCCTTGGTGCTCTCCTCACATGCTATTTCCTGGAAGCTTTTGCAGTTTTGGTATCTACTATTATATCCACCAGACATGTTCCCCCAGGTATGCAAAAAGATAGAATTGAACTGATGAAATACTCACTGTTAATTGTACAGGAACAATCATCAAAGTGCTTGGTTATTCATTCTGTGTTATACCCACTCCTTCGACTGCCTTAGATGAACTTATAGCTGCAACCCAGTTTACACTGTGTGCATTGATGTGTCTCCTTATTGGGATTCAGTTTATCAAAGAGTCACTCCAAAGGAACAAGGTAACAAGGAAGATCCAATTGAGCCTTTATACAAAACTCCTTGCCAAGGAAGGCATGTTTTACTTTGTTGCGTGCGTTTTGCCCTCCGATGATTGTATCAAGTAACAAATGCTGACAACATGTGTGGACAAGCAGCATTTTGTTGTTCGCGCTCATCAATTTGTTGGCAAACTTACAAGTCATTCCGACGTCTGGTTGGCAAATGGTAGTGGTCGGAACGCTGGAGTATATCCCAGCATTCACTCTGGTCCCCCGGTTCGTCCTGAACTTGCGGGAGCTCCACGCACGCAATGTTCGCGGTGGGATTGGGGACCAGCTCGATGCTGGATTTGGATTGTCGTCGAGATCTGTCTATGGCACTGTCTTGAGCACGGCCGTGTTCGCAGACGGGGTCGAAGATGGGGATCTGAGCGAGGAGATAAGAGTTGAGGAAAGGGAGACAAACATCCCCTCAGGGAGTGGTGCATGTTGAAGAGGAGGTTGTTTTGAATGCTTCGTTCCATCTGCCCGTCTGTTAGCCCAAGCCTGTGTCGTCTTTTCTTTCTTGTTCGCTGCTCGACTTTTGATATCCTGTTCATGCAATCCTTATTTAACAGTTTCAAACGAAATAGTTCGAAAATAAAGACCGAATACTCTGATCCCGAAGATGGGCTTTTCCAACGCTCAGTCCATCCGTGGTCTGGAACCAGTCAAGCCTTGCTTGAGAGTTCAATTGGTCACCCTGCACCCTGCGTTTCTTTCGCTTTGCGTGGGAAATCCGTGGCCGCCTTTAGCCACATCGTTGATACCAGAAAGCGTCACTATCAACACCCAGTCCTCTTCTTGTTTCATCGTACACGGCTCCGCTAGTGGAAATCGCTCAGGCGTATGCTGCGTGCAGGCGCTTGCTTGTGTTCGATGTGGCTCGCCGACTTGCTTGGCTTGTTACGCAGTGCTTCAGTGTTTAGAGAGGCGGCCACCTATGTGTCTTTTACGGTATGTCTCGTCCCGGTTGGTGTTCCTTTCCTTGTAGAAGATGGAACTGAAGGATCTCACAGCTGTGCCTCGATCGCTGCGATGGTGTCGGGTCGGATTTCGGATTCCTTGGCGCACTCCTTTCATAGTTGCAATGTATGGTACGCATTCTCGATAGCAGTTGGCATGTTGTCTTCTAAGTCAAGCAACTGTAAGTTATCGTCGCATGCGTTGCCTCCCCACTGACGGGTTCCCCGTCGCCTGACAGTTCTGGTGCTGCCCCGGCTATGGGTTCTGTGGGACAGGTGCCCGCGGGCTATACTGGGTACATTAGCATTCCTCATCATGACCTAGCTTGCGTTGATGAATCTAGCGGGGTGGTATGCCGTTTACGAATACTCCGTGCGCGTGTTCAATAATTGCGTGTCTCTCCTCTCATCGCTAGTGACGCTGTTTTTTTAGCCCACTAACGGGTGCCTGCGTGCCTACCGTCAAGCCCAAGTTTATGTTGCCGTGGGTCTCCCTGTTCTTTGTGTACAGAGGCGCACCCTCATGTTCACGTGCGTGCTTTCACTATGACTTGTTCTTCAATTCTCCTTATCGATCTCCAGACCGTTTCCTTGTTGATACCCTACCTTTTCAATGTTCTGAATCGCCAATACGGTCTTGGGTGCCATTCCACAGGTAAACCCGTCTGCCCGTCGAGTCGGTCCGCTCGCTGATGCCTGGTCGTGATTTTTTCAAATCTCGCTCGTGTCTCGTACGTCCTCGCGCTTCATTTCGTTCTTCTTACTTCTCACGTTGACCCTTGTTGATGATGTCTTGGTGCATTTTTACGTAGAGCCTCGTGAATGTGACTCTCGCACGTCTCCTACTCCATCTGCGCATCATATCGAGTGGTAGAAACCCTGCGCGGAATGATCTCGTCGACATGGTGATAGACATGGATTGCACGGAACTTCCCTTGTCGCATATAAACACACGCGCGCGCATCATGGATGCGAGGGCGGGGAGTGATGAGCGCGAATCTCTACACAAGGCCGTGTTGTGACAATAATAGCGATCATAAGGTTTTTTGATTGGTGCGAGCTACAATCGCGACTTGAGTGTGGCTACTCTTACTCGTCCATCAGCCTGGCGAGTTGGTGCACCACGTCGATGGCGTCTAGAAGACCAAAAGCTTGAATTTTGGAGTTTAAAGTCTGTTTGGAGGTCTGGTACGTGGAGAAACCATGTGACGTTCTGTTCAACTCGACCACGGTCCAAGCATGGAGCACCGGTACGTCCTCGAGCTCAAAATCGTTGCGTCCGGTAACCACAAAACGGCTCTGGTCGATCACTAGGTTAGCCGTGTTCTTCGCGTTGCGTCGCGCTCTGTCGATATTGTTCATGTTGATGCCCTCACCCTCCACCCCTCGTTCTTGCCTGCTCCCATTGTTGTGTGCGTGTGATTTTGGGTTATTCCACACACCGTACTTCCAACGTGCATCATCGAATCAAAAATCAGACCTGACAACACTACGACGATCGACGTATAACTGTAGGATCTCTTAGTCCCATCTTCCACAAGCAACGAAAGAGGACAAGATGTACTACGAGAGACATGGGTGGCCATGTCGCTAAACTTTGCACAACGAGGGCCGCAAGTCGACAACCCACGTCGGATACAAACAAGCGCCCGTACACATGATACGTTTGAACGATCATCGCTAGCAGAATCATGTATCGATTAAACAAGAAGAGGACTTCCAGTATTGAGCATCGTGCTTTCCATATCAATCGCACTTCATCCGGAAAAGTAAGGATATGATCCCAAAAGAGAATCTGTCACATCGCCGCAAGCATGCGCACTGTCAGCAAAGTCAAGGTGCAGGGGATTCGATAGCAAGGGGAATGGAGAGGGGACGTACCACAAGCTCGACTGCTGCACGCCAAGACTTACGGCTACGTGGGGCATGTGTCACTTTCCTAGAGACAAGGAACCGACCCATATTCGCCGCTCACATATTGTGAGTGTTAAATGGATTCGAGGTCGAAGGGAAGTGGCGTCATGGAAACCGGGCATTCGAGCTCAGGACAGGAAGCGAGAACAAGTCAAGAAACACCCAAAGAGGAGCTAATAAGTACATCCGACGCAGCAATTGAATCCAAAAGTCGATCGGAGCGGTGCATGCATGAAAGACTCAAGAGGGAGGCGGTTGTCTTGTGTAGCTGTATGGTGGTGCACTCCGGGTGCGGCGACGTCCTGTTATGAACCAGATACATCCGATGAATGTGACACGGTAGGGAAAAGAAGATACAACCCAACTTACTGGTTTTACGATGGGGTGGGCGAGAAAGTGAAACGTCGTGCGCGGATTCGGCAGAGCGTTGATGACCCGTCTTTTGACTGTTAGACCAGACCGGTATTGCGGTGGCAGGATGCCAACATTATGGGGATGCCAAAAAGGCCGCTGATTGACTCGGATGTGGGCGTTAGAAAAGGCCATCTTCAAGGCGGTCAAAGAATATCAAAAGGTGGGCAGCGAATACGAAAGAAAAGTCAACTGGGCTAACAGATGAACAATTGGGATGAGTCCGCGCTCCGCACTTAGATCTTTAAAAACCCTTCACTTGTGTCGAGGCTTTGGTGATGGAGCGTAGATCAATGTGAGGGGGTCATTGGATTCCCACGATCGCCTCGGGTAAGAACTTGGTCAAGAACGAACGTGCTGCAGCTGGATCCATTCCTGGATCGAACTTTCTGTCAGAATCCATGCATGACCTTTCCAAGGGTATGTATATGTGGCACATTATGAAAGTCTTGTACGCTTGTACGTATATACATGCCGACTACTGTCTGATGAGAGAGAATCGGTGAACGTACATACGCGTTCATGATACAGTCGCCATATTACCTTTTGCGTCGCGTCGAGCAACTGTATCCTCCCATCAACTGCCTGCGATTGACGGGGCTCTGGCATCCGACAGTTCTGGCGCGGCTCCGGCTGTGGGTTCTGTGTGACAGGTGCCCGCAACTCGTCCTGGACACATCGGCGTTCTTTATCGTGACCCAGCTTGCGTCGATGGGCCCAGCATGCCATGTCATTTACGAAACACTCCGTGAGTGTGTTCACCATTGGCATGCCCCTCATCTCATCCGGGGCCCTGGTGCTAGCGACGATGTTTTTTAAGCCCAAGTTTGTACTGCTGTGGATCCCCAGGGTGCATATTGTCCCTTCTTTTATTGGTGTGCGGATTCACAGCTTCATGCTCATTCGTCACATTCAGTTGGCATTCGAGTGCGTGGTCTTCTCGAGGACGCAGTGGAATTTGCTCGATCGAACTTGGTTGAGGGATTCGGAGATGGCCAAAATCATGTGTTGAGACCGCAGCCTCTACTTTTTCGTACTTCGTTTCTCTTTCTTGTCCGTTCAGCGTCTCGAAAGTATGTAGTAGGGTTTGCTCGGTAAGTCATCCCCTCTCGATCTGTGGATCATTCCCTCGTTGACGACCTTCCCATAAGCCTCCCAAATCGTCAGGATTGTCCTCGGTGCCGTCGCACCAGTAAGTCTGTCTGCCCGTCAAGTCGATTCACTCGCTGATGCTCGATCGCGATTCTCCCCAACTTTCGCTCGTGTTTGGGGGCGTCCTGTACACCCTCCCGTTCCTTTCCGTACTTTGACGTCTCGCGTTGACCCATGTCTGTGATGTCTCTGTGCAGTTTCATCTAGAGCGTCACGAACATGACCCTCGCCCGTCTGATATTCAAGCTACGCCTCCTATCGAGCGGTCGAGACCCCGTGCAAGAGGACGACGGCGACGGGGACGACCGAGATCGCGTGGAGCTGCCCGCGTTACACCCGCACCTCAGGGGTTCAGTGGCGGAGAGTCGTGAGTACGAATATGGCCACAAGCTTGTGTTATGATGAATATAATGGGAGGTTTCTTGGAATGAGGGATTACTTTTGTTCGATGTTATTTTTGTTGAGGGACAGTCGCGACCTACTTTCGGTCGCTCGTGAACCGGCGCGCCACGTTCAAATTTTGTGGCGTCAAGGTGCCAGATGCATGGTGAAATCGTGTCACTTGTTACAGAAAAAACATAGTCACAATTCGGGCATGCGTTGAACGTCAACCAGATCCTAAAGTTCAAGCACGTAGCGAAACGGCCTTGGTCATTCACCAGCTTCGTCGTAAAACATATGCTGTGCAGAGTCGGCGCATGGCGCACCCTTTTCCACCTTACCTCGGAACCACTTGCATGTTGGAAAGCTGTGTTGTGCCTTCTTCTCCCCCCGTCATATTACAACCATCAGATGTATCTCATGGACTTAAAACAGGGCGTCGCCGCAGTAGGAGCGCTCAATGCCATAGTAATCAAGATGGTTTTTCTGCTGAAGTATCACCCTCTCGACAGGCAGATGATTCGTCGCCTGTTTGTCAACACTGGTGCCTTCACTCAGAAGAAGGGGTGATCAGCCGAATCAGGTAGGACTTTTCGCCGTCACAACATGTGCCCCGATCATCAATCACGACATAACTCTACAATTTTCATAAACCCCACATGAGTTGGTGAGTATTGCTGCGTAGAGCCACTGCCACTTTAATTTCCTTCCGACACATATACAGCCTGCTTGCCCGTCCTCTTTACGAACTTCGCTTCTCGATCTACACTGTCAATCGTACTCATGGCTTCCGCTTCAAGTCTACAATCGGCTGTCACTAGTATTCTGCTGAATGACTATACAGCACGTACGCACACTCGTTGCCTCCTGTCTACTAGTCAAGACTCAAGTCGCCGATGTTCCCAGTTATAGTGCTCACTGCTGTTGGATATGATTATAGCAAGTGCTGCCCATCAATTTATAATTCAGCTTGAACTTCTATTATCAGTCCTTACATTCCCAAAAGAGGTGCTTTCATGTTCCCTGGTAAAATAAAAGATCTATTGATCCCTAATGACTCTACAGGTAGAATACATTTGGGTTAGTAGAGTTCTTTTTGAATTCACTGTGTGCTCTGACGGTATGGATGCAGAGAAAACGGTGGACATCTGTGTCCACTGCATTCGTGCTTGTACGTATCCGGTTCAACCTCAATTCATTATATGGATACTCATTCCTGTCGCCTCCAGATTCGGTATTTTGGGTTGTGTACCATTGCGTATGCCATATCTCGAATATATGAATTAGCCCTCATCATTTTATTAGTGTCTTTTCCATCGGTGTGCCAAAAACTCAACGTTCGAAATTTGTTGGGCTAACATGCATTGTTAATCCAGTGGGGACCAGCTTTTTCCCAGGACCACTAAACGTACCTTTCAATTTACTCATTGGTACTAATAATACTGATTCAATTGATTCAATTCCACACTATCAGATGTATGTCTTCATATCTCATTCTAGCAAGGATTTATTATATTCTGATGAAAAACGTTATACTAAAATAGCTGTAAGCATCTCTCTTGATATTTCCAGTTCTTTCTAACATTTAACATACTTTCAAGGCACTGTGGTTTTTATTTTTGGCCAGTGGTCTATATGGATTTTCCTCTCTGCTGCGGATGGTGAGTTATCATGTCTAGTTTCATGTGGTTGAATCACATCGTTTCACATAGCAATCATGATCCTCCGTGTGTGGGCATGGTACAACCAGTCAAGGTTTATCCTTGGTACCCTTCTCACATGCTATTTTGTGGAGGTCTTTGCAGTTTTGGTATCCGTTATCATGTCCACCATTCAGATTCGCCAAGGTATATGAAAAATGGAATTGAGCTGATAAGATATTCACTATTGATCCTGCAGGAATAATCATCCAAAATTTTAATTATTCATTATGTGTTATACCAACCCCCTCCACTGTCTTGGATGAACTCATAGCTGCAATCCAGTTTGTAATATCTGCATTGATGTGTCTCCTTATTGGGATTCAGTTCGTCAGAGGCTCACTTCAAAGGTACAGGGTGACGAAGAAGATTCAACTGAGCCCTTATGCAGGCCTCCTCGCCAAGGAAGGCATGTTGTACTTCGTTGCGTGCGTCTTACCCTCCAGTGATCTTGCCAAGCAACAGATGCTGACAACATGTGCGGACAAACAGCATTCTGGTGTTTGCACTCATGACTTTGCTGGGGAACATGACAGTCATTCCGATGTACGGATGGCAAGTGGTAGTATTTGGCACGCTGGCGTATATTCCTGCATTCACTCTGGTCCCTCGGTTCATCCTGAACTTGCGGGAGCTCTATACACGTAGTGTTCACCGTGGGTTTGGAGACCAGCTCGACGCCGGATTTGGATTGTCGCCGGGGTCTCCCCATGACACTGTCTTGAGCACGGTCGTGTTCGCGGACAGGGTCGAAGGTGGGGATAAGAGTGAGGATATAAGAGTAGAAGAAACAGAGACAAACGTTCCCTCTGGATGTGGTGCGTGTTGAAGGGGAGGTTGTCGTGCATGTTCCCGTTGCGTTGGTCCATGTCGTGTCATTGTCTTTTCTTCCTTGTTCGCTGCCCATTTGTAATCCTTATTTAACGATTCCAAACAAAATGGTTTGAAAATAAAGACCGAATACTTTGACCTTGAAGATGGGCTTTTAAAACGCTCACATCCGCGGTCTGGCACAACCTCGGGCCCTGAAGCATTGAAGCTCCTGAGCTACTGCCTGTGGGATGATCGCAATTCGCAAATCGGCTGCTTTTACTCGCTCGCCAACCGAAGAATGGTGCAGGGTGCATCAGTTACCGACAGCATCTGAAAGATCGAAAGTCTGAGGCTCGGAGCTTTGAAGTCTGAATCCCAGTGAAAAAGCAGGCTATGGTATTGGATGTCATCATATGCATAGGAATACATGTGAACACATTGGAAATGGCATCTCCATAGGTCTTTTTCGTATGCGTAGATACGCATGTAAAGCTCCTCATATGCCATATGCCATTCATAGCTGCCCATAGCTTGCATTTGCCAATGAGTTCACCCCAGAATACATATGCAATCCTATGAATTTCTAGCTACCACAATGCATAGCATATCTATGCAGTTCTATGCGACCATATGCTACAGCTGCTCGTTGTCCCAATACACTCCAAGACTGCACGCCTAGACGTACATGTAGTCACCCATCCGATGTCGGGGTCGGTGCATGTTGCATAGGCCAAGGCCCCTTGGCTCGGACAAAGCCCAGGGTACGTGTGATGCAGAGTCGATCCTGCTCTTGAGCGCACCGTTGATTTTGTTTGGAGAGGTCCAAAAGCCTAGGGTGGAGACGAGTGTAAGGGGGTATGTGAATGCGTTTTCGAGTTCGGATTGGTCAGCGATGTTTTCCATAGTCCTGCGAAGGCTGTCTTGCTCGTGGACATGCAGTCACCGGTCGTTTCCTGACTGTGTCCGCTGAGCCCTTCGACTAGACGTTCTCCTTAACCTGAAAAAGGCTTGATAGTCAGGATCTGGACAGGGGCATTAGAAGTGAGCTGTGCTCACGCTTTGGTTGTGAATCACACCCGGATCGTTGAGGACTTAATGAATTAGGAGAAGTTTCATTATGGTAGGCGGGCGGTGGAGGAGGGGTCCGAGTTCATGATCTGGAACATTCAGAAGAGTGAGTACAAGGGAGAGAGGGGACAGGAGAGTAACCTTAAGGTGAGCTCAATCAGCTTGGTGATTGGGGATTTGGGTTCTTCATTGAAGAAAGATTAGCATATATGCGCCGGAATGGACCAAATGAACGCAACGAGAGCCAAGACCACCATCCACAACAAGTTCTTGGGGCCCTCACTTCATTCCAACGAGAGCTGGCACAGTAGATTGAACTTGAGAAGGTACAGCTTCAGGCTTAGGCCTGGGCCACCGGCAGCATGCAGTCGGACGAGTGGAACAAAGGAAAGAAGCACTTGTGATGCGGCGAGACCAATGTGTGTGAAAAGATAACCTAACACGGAACATTACATTACAACACATGATATGATATTGTCAAAGAACGCGACGTGCGATGGATGGAGTCCATGATGAGGTCGATTCATATCTCCCTATAAGTGTCATTGGTGCCACATTGGGTGGCATATTCACACATAGGGCACGCATAGGGACATAGGTTAATACGTGCGATAATATCTGACGCCATAGCCCGCTTTTTCACTGGGTCTGAATGTTTGAAAGTCTGAATGTTGGAAATCCTTATACATTTGGTTGCACAATACGTGCCCACAGTTCGGGCATGGGCTCAACCAGTGGCCTTTCTGGCAACCTCAATAGCAGCCACAACACCGGTCTCGTCCGAAAAGTCAAAAGACGAATCATCAACGCTATGCCGAGCTATCACACACCCCATCGGGAAACAAGTGGGTGGTGTTGCAACTTCATCTCCCTGCCGTATCACGTTCATCGTATGTATCTGGTTCATGGAGGCCGCCGCACTCGGAGCCCAGCACCCTGCGTGTACACAAGACAAGCGTCTCACTCTCAGGTCTTCCTTGCGTACACCAGTCGTATCAGCTTTTGGGTTTGATTGGTGCATCCGATAAACTCATCAGCTGTTCTTTGGGTATTTCTTGACCTGTTCTAGCTTCTTGTTCTGATTTCAAACCCGGTTAGCATGGCGCCACTTCCCTTCAACACAACCATCGAGTGCGTTCGGGCATCCAAGTATATGAATGGCGAGTAGCACGGGTCGGTTCCTTGTCTTTAGCAAAGCAACACACATCCGACAATGCTCAGGGTACCCCTTGATGTGACTTAACGGTCGAGCGAGCCGTACGTCCCTGCCATTCTTCTATCTATCGAATACCGCGCACCATGCCTTTATTGACAACGCGCATGTATGCAGCGGTGTGGTAGATTCTGCTTTGGGATCATATCTTCACTTTCCCAGATGAAGTACGGCTGATATAAAAACCGCAACTATCAACACCCAAAGTCCTCTCTTTGTTTCATCGTACAGGGGTCTGCTGGTGAAAATGGTTCAGGCGTGTGGTGCGTGCGGGCACTTGTGTGTATTCGACGTAGCTTGCTGACTTGCCTGCACCGTTTCGCAGAGTTTAGCAGCACGGCCACATATGTCCCTCTTGCGAGGGAATGAAGGGGGACGTCCTGGTAGATGGAACTAGACAATGTTAGGGTAGAGCGGATGTGGAAGAGACGGGGGGGGAACCCACGCAAATTGGCGACACTTGTCGATCTCACGCTCCAGGTGGCGTTTCTCGTAGAGGAGATTCTGGCAGGTGCATCCCATTCCCATTGGAACCTCATTCCTTGTGGAAGATGGGGCTGAAGTATCTGACAGCTGTATGCCAAGCGTTGTGATTCAATTGCGATCTCCGAACCTACGGTGCACTGCCTCCATTGTTGCAAGGTATGGTACGCATTCTCAATAGCACCAGGCATGTTGACCTTTGCATCGAATAACTATGAGTTATCCCCGCACCTCCCACTGACGGGGTCCCCAACGTTCGACAGTTCTGGTGCTGCTCCGGCTATGGGTTCTGTGGGACAGGTCGCGATTCACACTGTGCACAGTGGCGTTCTTCATCACGACCCAGCTTGCGTTGATGGGTCTAGCATGCTATGTCATTCACGAAATCCTCCGTGCATGTGTTCACCACTGACACGCCCCTCCCCTGATCCGGGGCCCCGGTGTTAGCGATGCGTGTCGCTTGTCAAGCGTCAAGCCCAAGCGTGTGTACTGCGGATCCCTGAACGCGCGTTTCCTCCTTTCTGTCGCATTCGTGCTTATGCTCACATGCGTGTTTTCGTGCTGCCTTGTTGGTATCCAAGTACATGATCTTCTCGACGACGCTGTGGAACGCGCTCGATCGGCTATAATTGAGAGATTCGGGGGTGGCCCAAATCATGTATCGAGACTGCAGCCTCTACTTTTTCGTGCATCTTTTCTCTTTCCTTGTCCTCTCAGCGACCCGAAAGTGTGTAGTAGGCCTTGTTCGGTAAATCCCCCCTTGCCAATCCGTAGACTGTTCCCTCGTTGACGACCTACCTTTGGGCTCTCCGGATCGCCAACATGGTGCTCGGTGCCGTCGCACTGGTAAGTCCGTCTGCCTGTCGAGTCGATTCACTCGCTGATGCCCGATCGTGATTCACCCTAGGCCTCGCTCGTGTTTGTGGGTGTCTTGTATGTCCTCCCGTTTAGTTTCATCTGGAGTGTCATGAACGTGGCCCTCACCCCACCCGCCTGATCCTCAAGGTATGCCTCCTAATGAGCGGTCGAGACCCGTGCGGGAGGATGACGACGGTGACGACGATAATCGAGATTGCGGTGGCTATGTGGTGGACTGCCCGCATTGCATATGTACATGCACCCCCACGTCCAAGATTCGATGGCAGAGAGTGGTGAGTGCGGACACAGACACCAGGTTGTGCCTTGTCAAAAATAGCGATCGGATGTTTTTTGGAATGATGGACTGCTTTTGTTCGATATTCGTTTTGTCGGGGGATGATCGTGGCCTGTTTTTATTCACTCTTGTCCGCTAGTGAACTGGTCCACCACGTTGTCGGTGGCCTCTAGAAGGTGGACGCACGGCGAAATCCTTGTCACTCGATTACACAAAACATGGTCACCATTCGGGCATGCGTTGAACATCGACCATATCCTAAAGTTCAAGCACGTAGCTTTAATATGGCTTGGGTCTGTCACTGTGTTCGCCGTCAAACAGCTGTGCGGAGTCGGCGCACAGTGATCCCTTTTCTCGCCCAATCCATCACGGAGCTATTCGCCAATTGGCAAAGCTGTGTTGTCACTTCTTTTCCGTTGCCATGTCACATTCATCAGTTGTATGCTCATAACAGGGCGTCGCCGGACTTGGAGCAATCAACGCCGGTCACCAAGACAGTTCTTCTGCCCCTCTCGAGTCTTTGATGCGTGCACCGGTCGGATTGACCTTTGGATTCGATCCGTGCATCGGATGAATTTATCAGCTCTTCTTTGGGTGTTTCTTGACTTGTTTTTGCTTTCCGTCCTGAGCGCGAATGCCCAGCTTGTATGGGCCACTTCCCTTCAACACGACCGGCATTGAATGCATTCAAGCGTCACAGTATGCGAGTGGACAGTACGGGTCGGTTCCTTGTCTCCACGCACTTCACGAGGCTGTGTGTCTTGGTGTGACTCAGGGGTCTGGCTAGCTGCACGTCCCCTCTTCATTCTCCTTGCTATCGAATGTCGTGCGCCGTGTCTTTGCCGACAACGCGCTAGATTTTGCTTTGGGGTCATATCCTCACCTTTGAAGTGGGGTTAATATGGAACGCACGACTGCTGTTACCTAAAATCCTCTTCTTTTTCAATCGATACATGGTTCTGCTAGATCGTTTGATCAAGTGTATCGTATCGTAAGTGTGGACACTTGTTTGTATTCGACGTAGTTTGCCAGCTTCCCTGTCTCATTTAGTGGCGCGGCCACATATACCTCTCTCACGGGTGCGCCCCGCCCTCTTCGGCGCTGCGTTCCTTGTAGAATCGGGACCGAGGGACCCCACAGTTGTACGCCGATCGTTGTGATGCTGCCAGATCGGATTTCGGAAATCATGATGCACTCCCTTTATAGTTGCCAGGTATAGTACACATTTGTGATAGCAGTCGGGATCTTGTCCTTCTCGCCGAGCAATTGCTCCTACCCACTGCCTACGAATGACGGGGTGCCCAATCGACAACAGTTCTGGTGCCGCTCCGGCTATGGGCCCTGTAGCATGTGTGCCCATGGCTCGTACAGAGCATGTTAGCGTTCTTTATCAGGACACAGCTTGCGCCAACGGGTCTAGGGTGCAAGTATGTCATTTACGAGATAATCGGTGCGTGTGTTCACCATTTCCATGTCTCTCTTCTCGTCCAGTCCCTGATACTGGAGATGCTGTCCTTTCGCCCGCTGATGCGTGCCTGCATGCCAAGCGTCAAGCCCAAGTTTTTGTGCTGCGGATCCCTGGTGCCCCTCTTCTCCTTTCTTCCATTATGCGAAGCACAGCCTCATGCTCACGTGCGTTTTTTCATTGTGGAGAGGAGTGCATTGGTGCATTGCAATGATGACCTATCCACGGCGGAATTACTGATGACCAATATCATGTATCAACCTCTACTCTACTTTTTCACGTTTCATCTCTCTTTCCTGTCCCCTGGGCGTCTCGAACGTGTATACTTGCGTGTCGTAAGGCCAATTCGGTAAATCCTCTGGCGGTCTGCAGACCGTTTCCTCGTTAATTCTTTACCTTTTTGGTCCTCCGTCTCGTCAATATTGTCCGGGGTACCTTCACACGGGTAAGTGAATCCGCCGGTCGGGTTGGTCCGCTTGCTGATCCCCCACCATAATGCTCTTTAGGTCTCGCTCGTCTTTATGGCCTTGTATGACCTCACTTTTCTTTTCGCTTATTCTGCTCCTGTTGATGCTTCTCAGCGTCAGCAATGTCGTGACGGTGCAGCTTCCTTTGGCGTGTCATGAATACGACTCCCGTGTGGGGGGGCAACGACGTAGATGAGTGCATTGGGCGGGTGGTGGCTCGCACGGATCTGCCCGGTGAGCGGTTGCACCACATTGCCGACAGCGTCTGTAGTCTGAAGTTTGAATCTTGAAGTTTGACTCACCCAGTGCCCTTCTTGCAGGTTGCGCTTTGGAATTTTT
Organism: Xerocomus potaroensis; assembly: GCA_038088895.1. Classification (NCBI taxonomy): domain Eukaryota; kingdom Fungi; phylum Basidiomycota; class Agaricomycetes; order Boletales; family Boletaceae; genus Xerocomus; species Xerocomus potaroensis. The sequence continues at coordinate 33,918 of JBBPJT010000090.1, read as the reverse complement.
CGTTGTTTTGACGACCAACATTGTCTGCATCACCCACAATCATGATCTTGGCATGTAAAACAATGATTTGAGCTTATGAGAGACCCGGTGTGGATCATACAGGAACAACTGTCCAAGCACTTGGCCATGCGTTTTGTGTTCCTGCGTCTTGGAAGAATCGGCAGCCATGACCCAGTTTACGGGTATGTGCATCAATGCGTCTCCCCATCAGTATTCAGTTCCTCGGTCACTTAAAATGTATTAAGTGACAGAAAATCCAACTGAGCCCTTTTGCAGGGATGCATGCGCATGTTGTACCTTCCAACACTTCTATCAAGTGACGAACGCTGACAATTTGCGCAGACACAGTTGTTGGCATTCCTCAATATGCTGGCGAACATGAACAGTCGCTCTGCCGGACGGATGGCGTTTAGTGGCGTTTAGCACGTTGGAATGTGTCCCTTCGATCACTCTGGCCCCCCGATTCATCTTGAACTTGCGGGAGCTCTATGCACGCTGTATTCACCGTGAACCTGGGGACCAGCTTGACGCTGGGTTTTGCCTGGCATCGAAATCTTGCCCGTGGCGATCGCGTTCGCAGACCGAGTCAACAGCGAAGAACAGGAATAGGGCGGGGGGGGAAGAGTGGAAAGGTGGGAGATAAACGGCCCCTCTGGAAGTGGTGCAGGTTGAATGCGAGCTTGTCGTAAACACACCACTCCACCGGCCCATGTGTTAACCCGACCTCGCGCCTGTTTCGTGTTCGGTTCACTGCTCGTTTAACGACATCCTATGACTCAATTTATGTAACCCTCGACGTTTTCAAGCGAGGCGGCTCAAAAATACCTTGTACATGCGCTATTTCGACACTCAGCCCTCCCACCAGCCAACGCCTTGAGAGAAGTATTCATCAACTAGTTTTTTTGCGCCGGCAAGTTGTTAAGTACGCACCCGGATCCTTCTTGTGGGTGAATTTCCATCGTCATCTGGCTTGGCATCTGGAAAATCGAATATCAAATTTATGACCAGCCGAACGGCAGGAGCATAACAGGAGCGTAAGGAAGAATAGGAGGGTAGTGCGCCACTTAAAATTGCTCGTCTCCATTCATCATAGATTAGATGCCAAAGCTTATGCCTACTTGCTGTATATATTCCATATTCTACAGGTGACACGTCAGGATCCGATTCAGAGCCTGCCAAGACATTCACACTACCAGCGGTTTCACAATAACTCCCTCTTGGGCCCATCAATGAAAGGTCCCCAATGAACATGTCATATATTATGTTCACAGCATTTTGGCTGGACTTACTGTGGCCTCGTCAGGACAGCGCGATCGCAATTTGTTTTTTGCTGCCAAAGGCATTGCCATCTCCCCGCGCGTACCTCCCACACTGCCCCCGCATCAGACCCTAGATGTACTCCTGAATAATCCTTAACAGGCTTCGGTTTGTGTTACGGCTTCCTTCTTGTTACGCCCATCATATGTGGCGGGCCGCCAAGATTACCGCCCACGGGGTAACTCACTACAGCATTTCTCCCAAGAGATGGCATTTGCCAATTGGCCACCTTCGTCGATTATTAAATGGCATTGCAATGCACCCAACATATTATTACCAAGCTGTACTATGCGCATATACCATCGCCAACATAGGGCCATTGTTTTGCAAGAAAAAAGAGAGATCAACACACACTAAACTGAACTTTAAGTCTCCAATTCAGTAACATCGCGCTCGTACGGCTTCAAGTCTATTGGCCAAGCATGACCTCGTGCGCACAGCTTCTTCGCGTCCATGGCTTGAAGGCTACCAAAAATATCGGCCAGGACACCCCGTGCATTGTCAACGGGGAAAAGGTTCTGACCAATAGCTCAGGGGCCGCATATGTTCTTTTACACCGGATGATCGGAACACCGGGGACAGTCGCCCGTCACCCCTCTTGCGGTCTACGAAGCATAACCCGACCGAACGAAGCTTCTTCGTGAATTAATGAGGTGAGCCTGAGGGTGAGGTCTTGAGGGTTGAAGTCAACCAGCTTTGTTTTCTAGACTCGGAAAATAGTAAGAACCATGGGTATAATCTACATGTGACGTACTCATCCGTGGCGTAGTTTTGTGATCGTTCCGCGTCCAGACAGGGGCCAAATGCTGTTCGGTTGCTTATTTCGGTTTTCCACTTCTGGATTGTCGTCGGGTTCACGAAAGGTATAAGAACGGTCGGATGGCCAGAGAAGAGGCTCCACTATTCGTCTTCTCTTCCCCTCCAGTTTCAACCCACCTACCTCTTGTATTTCTGAAACTTTTGCGCCATGATCTCGACTACACTTTTTTCCATCGTAGCTGCCGTGTCCTCTCTTGTCGCAGTCAACGGTGCTCTTATCCAGCGCGGGGTAAGTAGCTTAGTTGTCGGTGTGAAACATTGAGCTGACAGTGGTGCAGACCGTCAACTGTGACGGTGTGCAGGATTGGCTAGCTGATTTTGCTGTAGGTGTTCCAGTGCTGTGATCACTCACATCAGATCTAAAATCGTTTCTCAGTATGTCAAGGGGAACGAAGTCATCTATAACAATGACCTCTACACTGCGAAGCAGTGGACCTACAACAACGCACCATCCGCACACCCTGACCAATGGACCTTTGACGGTGTTTGCGCTCAGCCCATCGATAACGGAGTTAATTGCAATGGTGTTCCTGCGTGGCAGAGCACTGTTGCGTATGTTACCGGAGATGAGGTCACCTATAACAAGCATCTCTGGACCGCGGTGCAGTGGACCGAGGCCAGCGTCCCTGGAGGCACCTCAGGTACCTGGCGGGATGACGGCGCTTGCCTGTAGAGGAAGCCAAGTATAATCTGTATCGCTGAACAATGTTTGAGTTTGTCGCGCGGTAGTCTGTAGGAGTAGTACCGCGATTGTGCTTGTATATGGATTAAATCGGACTCTTGAGAGATGACTTTTCTTTTGAAGTGTTTGAGACATGGGCTCGATTGTTCCTAGGCCTAACCTAAATAGGCTCGGCGCATACTAGAGATGTGACATGCTGTATGAATGAAGAGAAGAGATTGGTCACTCACGGCATGATCGACACTGCATCTGCGAGGGTCTACTGACATTGTCCATGGACAACCCTCCCCTTCCCGCTATAGCTATAAACATCTTTGTTCTCCTGTCGTGACACCCCTTGCATTCGGCCTTCACAAAGTGGAGGCAATGTGACAATGCAGTGGTTTGCGAATAGGGCATTTGTTGTTGTAATCGGTGGATTATAGCGATGAGTGATGGCCCTGTGGGCCTACGTGTGGCTATACAGAGGCGTACGCCTTGTTACTGTAGGATCTATACCCATACCGATGCATGCACCCAAGTACGCAATGCGGGGAAGAATCTGCAGAAACTCTGGCTAGCGGCCTCCCCTCCTTTTGCCGAGATCTCGGTGACTCTACTGGCGATTGAATGGTCCTCACGGAGCATGTGCAAGTCAATATAATCGGTTCAGTAACTACAGCGGAAGTTACCCAGTACCTCAAACTGGTATCGATCTGCATTGCATGCGGACGCGACCTGGATATCTCGTGCGGCGGAGGATGTGTGTTAATGAGTCCTAACTTCCAAATAGCAGCCCTTGCTCATAAAGATGAACGACATATCGATAGGGCAAGTTAAAAAGAGGACTAGTTTTGCCAGTGAGCCGTGCCTGATCAAACGGGCGGAGTAACCATGGACATTCTGAGCCTGAATTAGCATTGCCCTCGCCCCAACTTTATTGGGCTGGCAACGTTCCCCCTGAAGGGTTTCGGCGGGGTTGGACGGTCTCCGCGGAAACAATGGGGGGGTGGGGGGTGTCAATAGCACGTAGAGAAATGGTTTGTTCTCCTCTTTATGCTTGGTAGATCGATGCCCATGTAGGTCCAGTAACAATAGCGCGACCGCGGCCATGCTTCCGGAGCTGAAGAACCTGGTTGGTTAGGTTGCACGGACCCAGAGATTCGAGAGTGTACCGAATACAGCTTGATAGTCCGTGGCGAGTAAGAGGGAACCCACCACATCTCGTTCCTCGTGAGTAATTTTGCGGTTGTTTTCAAGGGGGCCGTGCCCCATTGTGAGTCTTACAAGCGCGACCTTCCAATCCCTTTCAACAAGTTGTTCACATAGTCGCTACTTCGCACCCTCACTTTTTGGCTCTGGAGAACATTATGTATAAGTTGGGAATACAACGTCTCTGGAGAAACGGTGGATGAGCATCACATTGTATGAGTGCAACATGTCAAAAGGAGATTGAAATGATGTCGTCATCACTCGAATGGAGTGATGCTTCCCTTGAACTGTCCAGGAAGCCAAAGCGGCGATAGAACGGCAATGAAGAGAAGGGAGATATGAACACGCACCCAACAGCGAACAGCCAAGATAGGGTATTCGGAGATAGGACGGCACGGGCGGACGTTCGTTTCGCCAGTTGAACAGTCCATCACGCATGGTCCCGATCATCTCGCAGACCGGACGGAAATGACGACGGGTCCGCACCACGCGCAGACCGCCCGGAATTCCATTAATAACCATTGCTGGAATAAAAACATACAGCTTATTTGATGGCTATCCTAGTGACTGACCAGAGCCATTTTGTGGTTGCCGGGCGCCACGATCTTGGGCTCGAGGACGTGATCGACTCGCTCGAGTTGACAGTTGACAGAACAGAACGAGTTTCTCTGTGTGTCGGACCTTCAAATAAACTTCAAACTCCGAATTCCAGGCATGGTACTAACTCGCCGGACTGAGGAACCAGTAAGAGTGGCCACACTCAAGTCGCAATTGTAGCTCCCATCATTCAAAAAACCTCATGATCGTTATTTTCGTCATAGCACAAACTTATGTCAAGACTCGCGCTCCCCACTCCGCCATCGAATCCATGATGCGCGTGTGCGTGTTCATATGCAACGAGGGCAGTTCCATGCAATCCATCAAATACCCCATCCCTCAATGCCTAGCTCCACGTCGACATCGAAATCATTCCGCGTGGGGTCACTACCATTCGATACGATGCACAGATCGAGTATCAGAGGTGCCAGAGTCTCATTCATGACGCTCTACGTAAAACCGCATCGAGACATCACCGACGAGGGTCAACTTGAGAAGTAAGAGAACGAGATGAAATGCGAGGACGTACGAGACACGAGGAAGATTCACGACCTGGCACAAGCGAGGAGACAGACTCGACGGGCAGACGGGTTTACTCCCCCCCCCCAAGACCATATTAACGATTCTGAGGATTGGAAAGGTAGAAATTCAAAAGGGAACAAGACGCACAGTGAGAGAGACATAGGTGGCTGTGCTGCCAAACCATGTCGAATACAAACAATCACCCACCCCGCACCATATCCCTGAACGATTCATCAGTGGAACATACACTTCATGTAGAAAAGTGAGGATATGGTTCCAAGGCAGAGTCTACCACATTGCCGCGCTGATAAGCATTGTCAATAAAGGCATGTACCACTAGCTCGACCGTTGAGTCACACCAAGAGACACGCTGAGAGTGTGTTGCTTTGCTAGAGACAAAGAACTGACCGGTGCTATTCACCACCCGCATACCCCAACGCTCGGATGTATTCGATGTTGGTCGTGTTAAAGAGAATTGGCGCTATACTAACCGAGTTTCAAATCAGAACGAGGAGCAAAAGAACCTTCCAAAGAACAACTAATAAATCCATCCGATGCGCCAAAATCGAATCCGAAAGTTGATCTGACTGGTGCCCGCAAGGAAGACTCCAGAGGGAGGTACTTTAACAAAAAAAAAAACTGCTTTGTGTAGTCGGAGCGGTGCTCTCGGAGGGTAGCGATGTCCTGTTATGAGCCTGATACGTCCAGTGAATGCAACACCGCAGGGGAAAGAGGATGTAATACAACTCCCTGGTTTCGCGATAGGGTGGGTGAGAAAGTGAAACGTCGTGCACTGGCTCGGTAGAGCGTTGATGACCAGTATTTTGATCCTCACTGTTCTTGAGGATCATTGAGCTTGGAGACGTGATTGACGTTCAGCCTACGCTTGGATGGTGGTCGTATTTCAAAGGTGTAACCAAATGTCAGATGGCCTTCAGACTTCAGAGAAACATCGAGTTTTCGATCTTGTAGATGTCCTCGACAACCACCACTCACCGTTGGTGGGCGAACAAGAGTGGCTAAAATTGGTCGCGTTGCTACGTCCACACCCAAAAGATCGCATGCTAATCAGCTCAGGCAGGGTTTGACTAGTGCCAGACCACGGATGGACTGAATATGAGAGAAGTCCATGGTCAAAGTCAAAGTGTTTAGTTTTTATTTTCGAACGATGTTCTTTGGAATTGTGGAATGAGGATTACATGAACAAGATATCAAGAAATGGGTAGCGAACAAGAAAGAAAAGACAACGACACAAGGTGGACCAACGAAACGGAATATTCGAGACAACCTTCCCCTCAACACGCATCACTTCCAGAGGGGACATTTGTCTCCCTCTCCTCTACTCATATCTCCTCGTTCTGATCCCCACCTTCGACCCCGTCTGCGAACACAAGCATGCTTGGGACAGTGCCATGGGCAGACCCAGACGACAATCCAAATCCAGCGTCGAGCTGACCCCAAACACGGCGAACATCACATGCATAGGGCTCCCGCGGGTTCAGGATGGACTGGGGGGCCAGAGTGAACACAGGGATATACTCTACCATGATAGTCGCTTCTCCATCCGTACGTCGGAAGGGCTGATACGTCTGTCAACAGACCTATAAGTGAGAACAACAGAATACTGTTTGTCTGCACATGTTGTAAGCATCTGTCGCTCGGCAAAATCGTTGGAGGGTAAGACGCACGCAAAGAAGTATAACGTGCCTTCCCTGGCCAGGAGGTTCATATAAGAGCTCAGTTGGATACATTTAGAGTGACTCTTTGGTGAACTGGATCCCAATGTGCATAGTGCAAACAGGGCTGCAGGTATAAATTTATCCAAGATAGAATTTGCAGTTGGCAGAAGACAGAATGAATCATTAAACACTTGGATGATTGTTCCTGTATGATCGACAGTGAACATTTCATCAGTTGAATTCTATCTGTCGCATACCTTGGTGAGCATGGATAGTAGATGTAATAGTAGATACCAAAGCTGCGAAAGCTTCTACAAAATAGCATGTGAGAAGGGTACCAAGGACGAACCTTGCCTGGTTGTACCATGCCCACACGCGGAGAATCATTATTGCTATATCAAATATCACTCACTTGGGACCAACTCGTACTCGCCGCTTATGTAGTGTGATGCGTGAATGCGTTCGATGTCGGTCGTGTTGTAAGGAAGCGGGGCCATGGTGACTGAGCATTTGAACTCAGGACAGGAAACGAAAACAAGTCATGAAACACCCAGTGAACAGCTGATAAAATCTTCCGATGCATTGATGGAATCCAAAAAGTCGACCCGACCAGTGTACACATGAAAGACTCAAGAGGGTGACATTTAACGGAAAAATGTCTTGTGTGGCTGCAGGCCCAGCGTTACAATGTCTTGTTGTGAATGTGATGCATCTAATGGATGAGGAAAAGAAGATACAATACAACTTACCTGTTTCACGATGGGGTGGGCGAAAAAGTGAAATGTGACGCGATAGCTCAGCAGAGCGCTGATAACTGGTCTTTTAACTGTCGGACCAGACCGGTATTGTGATTTCCGGACACCAACATTTCGAGCTTGCCGGAAAGGCCAGTGTTTGATGTAGATGTGAGCATTAGAAAAGCCCTTCTTCGAGGCCAAAGTCTTCAGTTCTTATTTTCTTTCGAACCGTTTTCCTCGTGGCATAAATAAGGATTACATAAACTGAGTAATACTAGTAAGTTATCAACAAGAAATGCAGCAAATAATACGAAAGGAGGTCAACGGCACAAGCTTGGAACATAGTCACGTGGACGCAACTAAACGGAGCTTGAATTGACCTAGTGGTGGCTAGCGCCGCAAAGTGTGCTCTGGCATCGGGATGTGCACTGTACACCAAGAAATAGCCCCCATGTATGGGAGGTACTACCTTCAACTACAGTAGCTTCTGTCATCTCTTGTACTAAGCTATGAAACATATATCCTTGACATATGTTGCTGTGCCTAGTTGGTTTTCAACACTTACTTCCACACCCTGCCGTTCATCTGTAAGCCCATTGGCATATACATCACGTGCCTTCTAGTATATATCTTGCCACACCACGTAGATGTAGAATAGTCGCTCTTGTCTTCGCCCTTCGTGGTCCTCAAATAGATCGTGGTCAAGTTCTGTCTCGCCCGATCCCTCAGTGTTTCCCGCCATTAGCCACGGCAGGCTTCCATCATCGCCGCATTCCACCTGCCAGTGACATACTCCAGTGGCGCATGCCCACTCTAATAAGCCACGCCAGCTGCTATTGTAACCTCACGTCCAGTGGTGGACTCTACCACCAGGTACTGTTGTCTTCCATCACACAAGTCCATCACCTGCTGTAAAGGTGCAACAGGACAGAGCAAGGCAGGGCGAGATAGGGCAGGCGCACGCAACTTAAGCATTCCGGAAACACGACCGCCAAGTCGGTTCAAGCCCCGTTTGAATATTGTGACATTCATACTTTGTTCGGAAGTCTGAAAAATTCGATTCCAACAACCTCCCTCCTAATATGCACCACTTCCAAAGAGAACATTTGTCTCCCATTCCTCTGCTCTCATCACTGTATCCTGTTCCCCACCCTTGACTGGGCCATCTGCAAACACGATCGTGTTCTGAACATCCCCATGGACAGATCCCGACGTCAATCCAGAACCAGCGTTGAGCTGGTCCCAAAGCCCATGGCTATTATTACATCCGTCCCTGTCTTTGCTCGTCAAGTTACTTTGTCGTGTTACTTGTCATGTACTCAACATTTCCTCTCATGAGGATCATTCAATTGCCACTGAACTCGCTGGGATCTTGGATTAACAAAGGGAGGCCGTTACGTAGAGTTTGTACAGATTCTCCCCCACATTACACCCCCGGATGGATGCATCAGCGAGGCTATAGGTCCCACAGTAATAGGGCATACGCCTCCGCTTAGCCATACGTTGGCTGAGCGAGCCAAGAGACCCACCTGGCCATCACTCATTGCTATATCCACCGATCACAGCAACTACTGCTTCATTCATAAACATTGCCTCCACTCTATGAAGGCCGAATGCAGGGGATGTCTATGTGGGAGAATGAAGATGTTTATAGCAGGACGAGGTGGTGTCCGTAGACAATAATAATAGACTTTCACAGGTGCAGTATCGATCATGCTGTGAGTGACCTGTCCCTTCCTTCAGATGTCACATCTCTAGTATGCGCCGAGCTGATTTGGGCCAGGCCTAGGAAGTAAACGAGCCCATGTGAACACTTCACAAGACAGACAAGAAGAGTCATTCATCGAGAATCCAATTCGCTTCGGGTACAGGCATAGTCGTGATACTACTCCTACAGACTACCGCGCGACAAACTCAAACATTGTTTAGCTTTACGGATCGTGACTGGCTTCCTTCAGTTCTTCTCGCATTGACCCCCATCCTCCCAGTCACCTGAGTTGCCTCCGGGGACTTTGCCCTCGGTCCACTTCACCGCGATCCAGAGATGGTCCTCACAGGTGACCTCGTCCCCGGAAACATACGCGGCATCCTTCTGCCAAGCGGGAATACCGACGCAATCAGCCCCGTTCTGGACTGGCTCAGCGCAAACACCTTTAAGGGTCCATTTGTCAGGGCATTCGGATGGTATATTGTTGTCGGTCCACTGCTTTGCCGTGTAGAGCTCATTCTTATAGATCACTTCGTCCCCCTTGACATACTGAGAAACGATTTTAGATCTGATGTTAGTGATCACAGCACTGAAACGCCTACAGCAAAACCATCTTGCCAATCCTGCACGCCGTCACAGTTGACGGTCTGGACCACGGTCAGCTCGATGCTTCACATCGACAGCTAAGCTACTTACCCAGCGCTGGAAAACAGCACCGTTGACTGCGACGAGCGAGCTCACGGCAGCCACGAACGAAAACAAGGTAGACGAAATCATGGCGCAAAAGTTTCAAAAGTGCAGGAGCTAGGTGGGTTGAACCTGGATGGGAAGAGAAGACGAATGATGAGCCTCTTGTGTGGCCATTCGACTGTTCTTATACCTTTCGTGAGCCTACCTCAACCCAGAAGTGGAAACCGATATAAGCGGCAGACAGATTAGAATTGGCCCCTGTCTAGACCCAGAACGTTCGCAAAGCTACGCCGCGGATGAGCATGTCACATGTAGGCTATACCCATAGATCTTATCGTTTTCCAGGTCTGGCCTGGAGAGCAGAGCAGGCCGGCTTCAACCTTCAAGACCTCACCCTCAAGCTCGCCTCATCGATTCGCGAAAGTGCTTCACACCGTTGGGTATGCCGCGTAGACTGCAAGGGGAGAGACGGGGGATTGTCCCCGACGTTTCGATCCTCCGGCGTAAAAAAAAATATGCGGCCCCCGAGTTATTGGTCAGATCGTTCTCGCTGCTGAGAATGCACGGGGTGTCATGGCCGATAGTTTTGGCAGCCTTCAAGCCGCGGGTGCGAAGAAGCTGTGCGCACGAGGTCACGTTCGGCCAATAGGATTAGACTTGAAGCCATATACGCGATGTTACCAGATTGGATATTTGAAGTAGATCACTCTTTTTTTCTACAGAACAATGGCCCTATGTTGGATGGTGCATTCACATAGCACAGCTGGACAACAGTATGTTGGTTACATTGCGGTGTCATTGCTAAGAATCGACGGAGGTGGTCAGTTTGCGTATCCCGTCTCAGGAAGAATGCTGTATTGAGTTACTGCGTGGGTGGTTACTAAATATAAACGGCAATCTTGGTGGTCCATACATGATGCATGATGGGCGAAGTTGGTTTAGGATCATTCAGGAGGTCACCAGGGGTCTGATGCGCGGACAGTGTGGGCAACGACAAAGGTACGTGGGGATACGGCGATGCCTTTGGCCTTGAAAAAGAAATTGCGACCGCGCTGTCCTAAGGAGGCTAAGACATAATGGGAGGGACGAGCAGCCGAAATGCTGTAGGGAATATGATATGTTCATTGGAACCTTTCAGTAATGGGGGCAAGAGGGAATTATTGTGCTGGTAGTGTCGAATGTGCCGAACGTGAATGTCTTGGCAGGCTCCGAATCGGATCCTGCCGCGAAAATGTGTCGTACGTAGAATATACATATAGCAGGTAGGCGTAACCTTGGCCGCTGCACACCGTAACGAACAGCGGCGAGCGGTTTTAAGCGGCGCACCACGACTGTAATCCCTCATTACTCACGCCCCCAGCGTTCAGATTGTTATAAATTTGATATTCGATTCTTCTTCTGAGACGATGGAAATTCACCCACAAGGAGGGTCCAGCCGAGTGCGTGCTTACCAACAACTTTCCGGTGTAAGAAACTGGTTGATAAATTCCAGGGGTTCTCTCAAGGCGTGGGCTGGTATGTGGGAGGACTGAGTGTCATATTTAAGGTATTTTGAGCTGCCTTGCGTGAGGGTTACATAAATCGAGTCATATGGTGTCGTGAAATGAACAGGGAAAACGAAACAGAAGCTGACGGCGCAAGTTCGGGTTAACAGATGGGCCGATAGGGTGGAACGTTTACGACAAGCTCGCATTCAACATGCACCACTTCCAGAGGGGCCGTTTATCCCCCATCTTTCCACTATTCCCCCTTCGCTGTTTTCCCGTTCTTCGTTGTGGACCCTGTCTGCGAACGTGATCGCGCTCGAGGCATTGCCACGGGCAGATTTCGGTACCAGCCAAAACGCAGCGTCAAGCTGGTCCCCAGGCCCACGGATGAATAGCGCGTACATAGAGCTCCTGCGAGTTCAAGGTGAACCGGGGGCCAGAGTAATCGGATGGACACATTCCAACGTACTGAACGCCGCTAATCCCCCTCCTTCCGGCGGAATGACTGTTAATGTTCCCCAGCATATTGAGGAACGCCAACAACAGAGAGTTGTTCGTCCGCACATATTGTCAGCGAACTTGGTAGAAGCGTTGGCAGGTAGAGCGTTCGCACGCATCCCTGCAAAAACGGCTCAGTTGGATTCTCTGTCACCCTATATATTTTAAGTGACTAAGGAACTAAATACTGATGAGGTGACACACTGATGCACGTAGTGCAAACTGAGCCATGGCTGCCAATTCTTCCAAGATGCAGGAACTGTTTGGAAGTGGAATACAAAGCAAAGTTTCGTACCAGATCGCACCCACACCTAGTAAATTAGATAATCATTGTTGTAGAAATTCAATAATTATTCATGAATCCGTTAGGTACATTCAGAGCTAACTAGAATTAGCACCGTGCATTGCACTGACAAGTAAGTGCTGTACTTTTATATTTGCATGAGAAGAGTAGTAGTTCAATCGGAATTGGACAAACGGTAGATGGCGCTACAACCACAAGCAATGATTATCTAATTTACTATATACAGTATGATGGGGGGTAGGGAGGGCGGTGCGGTGCGGTGCGGTGCGGTGCGATCTGGTGAACATTGAACGTCCCTAATTACACGGCACGAATAGACAAGCGCTTAGACGGTTGTTCCTGTATGATCAACACCGAGTCTCTCATAAGCTCAGATCTATGTTTTACATATCAGGATCATGATTGTAAGTAATGTAGACCATCCATGGGATGGATGTATCACTAGATAAGTCCTCGTGCAGAAAGGGCAAAGCAGACGGCATGTTCTTCCAAGTTATACGCGGTAAAGTAACGCCCGAGGAAGACGTCACCTGAGAGATAAAATCAGCGCACATTAAAAATTCCAAAGCGCAACATGCAAGAAAGCACTAGGTAAGTCAAACTTCAGATTACAGACGCCGTCGGCAACGTACTCGCCGGCACCGGGTAGCTCTGTGCGATCCACCATTCGTTCAGTGTATTCATCCACGTCGCATCCCCCCACGCGGGAGTCATATACACGACGTACCACAGGAAGCTGCATCGTCACGACATCACTGACAAGCATCAACGCTCGCAGAAGAAATGCGAGAACTTACAAGACCCCCATAAAGACGAGCGAGACTTAGAGAGTATTACGGCCGGGGATCAGCAAGCGGACCAACCCGACGGTACCTCGGACCATATCAGCGAGACAGAGGACTGAAAAGGTAAAGGATCAACGAGGAAACAGTCTGGAGACCGACTGAGGATTTACCAAATAGGCACAACGGCACGCATATATACACGTCTGAGGTGCCTAACGGACCGGAAAGGGAAACAATTCACGAAAAAGTGGAGGCTACTTCTTTGATAGATGATATTGGTCATCCCCGAATCCTTCGATCGAGGTCTATCAGATTTGTCAAGAAGACCATGGACTAGAATGCCGACTGATATAATGAAAAAACGCACGTGAGCACGAGGCTGTGGTTTCGCATGTAAATAGCAGCAAGGAGACAACCCTAGGGATCCGCAGTACACAGACTTGGGCTTGACGCTTGGCACACAGGCACGCATCAGCGGACCAAAGAACAGGATCGCTAGCATCAGGGCCCGGATGAGAAGAGAAACAGCTCGACCGCCAAGTCACACCAAGACATACAGCCTCGTGAAGTGTGTCATATTCCTAGAGATAGGGAACCTGTCGTAAACTTGTTGAATAATGAGAATGAGAGCAGTATCAAGCTGTATAAGTTCGGTGTCAAGAAGTCGCGCTTATTTACCCTATTTCGGATATCACCAACATGACAACGTCCTCTTCGCCGAGGAATTGTAATCCATGCTCGCACCCACTGCTTACGAATGACGGGGGACCCGATCGACGACATTTCTGGTGCTGCTCTGGCTGTGGGTTGTGCGTTCTAGTCCACGGTCTTCTTGACAAATCTGTGGAACGCATTCAATAGACCTCGATTGAGGGATTCGGGGATGATCAATATCATCTATCAAAACAGCACCCTCCACTTTTTCGTGAATCATTTCACTTTCCTGTCCGATAGGCGTCTCAAACGCGTATATATGGGTCTATTCTGTATATCCTCTGTCGGTCTCCAGACCGTTTCCTCGCTGATGGTTTACCTTTTCAGTCCTCCGTCCCGTCAATATGGTCAGGGGTACCGTCGCACCGGTAAGCGAATCCGCCCGTCGGGTTGGCCCGTGTGCTGATCCCCAGCCGTAATACTCTAGCTCCTGCTCGTCTTTATGATTGTCTTGTACGTTTTCGCGTGTCCTTTCATTTTTTCTGCGGGTGTTGGTGCTTGTCGGTGATGTCGTGACGGTGCAGCCTTCTGTGGTGCGTCATGAATATGACTCCCGCATGGGGGGATGATAACGTGGATGGGCGAGTGGTGAATCGCGTGGAGCTGCCCGGTGCTGGTGAGTGCCCTTCTTGCGTGTTGCGCTTTGGAATTTTTTGTGCTCCGATTTTGTCTTTCAGGTGATGTCTTCCTCGGGCGTTACTTTACTGTATACAACTTGGAAGAACATGCCGTCGGCTTTTCCTCTTCTACGTGGGGACTTCTCTAGTGATACACCCATCCCATGGATGGTCTATATCGCCTACAGTCGTGATCCTGGCATGTAAAACATAGATTTGAGCTTATGAGAGACTTGGTGTTGGTCATACAGGAACAATCGTTCAAGTGCTTAGCTATTTGTTCTATGTTCTTCCACTACTAAATGGTCCCTGTGTCTTAGGCGACTTAGCAGCCATGACCTAGTTTGCACTCTGCGCATCGATGTGCCTCCTCATCGGTATTCGCTTCCTCAGTCACTTAAAATGTATAGGGTGGCAGAAAATCCGACTAGGCCCTTTTTGCAGGGATGCAATGCAAACGCTTTACGTGCCAATGCTTCTGTCAAGTGCGCTGACAACATGTGCGGACAGACAACGTTCTGTTGTTGGCGTTCCTCAATATACTGGCGAGCACAACAACCATTCCGTCAGGGGGATGGCGATTGGTGGTGTTCAGCACATTGGAATGGGTCCCTCTGATCACTCTGCCCCCGGTTCATCCTGAATTGGGCAGGCTCTATGCACGGGGCATTTGCCGTGGACCTGTGGACCAGCTTGACACTGCGTCTTGGCAGACATCGAAATCTGCCCGCGGCGATGCCCCAAGCGCAATCGCGTTGGCAGACGCAGTCAACAGCGAAGAATAGGAATAGGGCGAGAAGGGAGGAGTGGAAAGATGGGAGATAAACGGCCCCTCTGGAAGTGATGCATGTTGAATGCGAGCTTGTCGTAAACGCTCCACTCTATCGGCCCATCTTTAACCCGAGCTTGCGCCGTCGTCTTCTGTTTCGTGTTCGCTGTTCATTTCATGACATCCCATGACTCAGTTTATGTAACCCTTGAGGTTTTCAAGCAAGGCTGCTCAAAATACCTTGAGTAGTTCTCTCACACACATACCAGCCTACGCCTTTGGGAGAAGCCTTGAAATTTTTATCAGCCAGTTTTGGGGCCGGCAAGTTGTTAAGTACGCACCCGCCGGCCTGATCCTTCTTGTGGGTGAATTTCTATTATCGTCATCTGACCACGAGCATCTGGGTCAGAAGCAGAATCGAATATCAAATTTATGACTAGCCGAAGCCAGGGGGCTAATTAATAGAAATTACGGTCTCGGCGCGCCGCTTAAAACCGCTCGTCCCTATTCCAAGTTTACGCCTACTTGCTCTATATATATTTTACATGTGACGCGTCTTCGGAGCAGGATCCGATTCGGACCCCGCCAAGACATTCACACTCAGCACATTCGAGACGCTTCCTCTTCGGCTCATTATTAATTTAGTGAAAGGGGGTCCCCCAATGTACATTTCATATTCCCCACAGCATTTCGGCTGCTCGGCCCCTCCCAATTATGTCTCGGCCTCGTCATCAGGAAGGCCCGGTTGCAATTCTTTTCGAAGCAAAAGGCATTGCCGTCCCCTTGCGTACATTTGTTGTTGCCCACACTGTCCGTGCATCAGGACCTCAGGTGACCTCCTGAATGATCCTCAACAGGCTTTGCCCATCTTGCATCATGTGTGGGTCACCGAGATCACCGTTCATGTTTAGTAACCGCCCAAGGGATGACTCAATACAGGATCTCTCCCGAGACTGCATATGCATATGCCAATTGACCGCCTCCGTCGATTCCTAGCGCAATGACACTGCAATGTAACCAACATATTGTTATCCAGCCGTCCCATGCGAATGTGCCATCCAACATAGGGCCATTGTTCTGCAGGGAAAAAAAAGTGAGCAACAGACTGTGAACTTTAAATCTCCAATCCGGTGACATCGCATGTACGTCTTCAAGTCTAACCCTGTTGGCCGAACGTGACCTCGTGCACACAGCTTCTTGGCATCCGTGGCTTGAAGGCTGCCAAAACCATCGGCCATGACACCCCGTGCATTCTCAGCAGCGAGAACGATCTGACCAATAGCTCGGGAGCCGCATATTTTTTTTTATACCGGAAGATCGAAACATCGGGGACAGTCCCCCGTCCCCCCTCTTGCAGTCTACGAGGCATACGCAACCGTATGATGCATTTTCGTGAATTGATGAGGTGAGCTCGAGGGTGAGGTCTTGAGGGTTGAAGCCGGCAGCTTTGTTCTCTGGGCTAGACCCTGGAAGGTAATAGATTTATGGGTATAATCCATATGTGACATACTCATCCGTGGCGTGGTTTTGCGACCGTTCTGGGTCTAGACAGGGGTCAATTCTATTCGGCTGCTTATTTCGGTTTCCAGTTCTGGTTGGTTGTAGGCTCACGAAAGGTATAAGAACGGTTGGATGGCCAGACTAGAGGCCCATCATTCGTCTTCTCTTCCCCTCCAATTTCAACCCACCTACCTCTTGCATTTCTGAAACTTTTGCGCCATGGTTTCGTCTACCCTTTTTTCCTTTGTAGCTGCCATCTCCTCGCTCGTCGCAGTCAACGGTGCTGTTGTCCAGCGCTGGGTAAGTAGCTGAGCTGCCGATGTAATGCATCGAGCTGACCATGGTGCAGACAGTCAACTGTGACGGCGTGCAGAACTGGCAGGCTTATTTCGCCGTAGGCGTCTCAGTGCTATGATCACTGGGGTCAGGTTCTAACATCGTTTCTCAGTATGTCAAAGATGATCTAGTCATCTATAACAACGACCTCTACGCGGCCAAGCAGTGGACCTGGAACAACGCTCCACCGTCAAGCCCTGACGAATGGACCTTTGACGGAAACTGCAAACTGCCAATCAATAACGGGGCTGATTGCAACGGTATTCCTGCGTGGCAGAAGGATGTCGCGTATGTTTCCGGAGATCAGGTCACCTACGGCAACCATCTCTGGGGCGCGGTGCAGTGGACCCAGGGCAACGTCCCCGGAGGCACCTCAGGCACCTGGCAGGATGACGGTCATTGCGAGTGGTAAAGGAAGCCAATTACGATCTGTTACGCTAAACAATGTTTGAGTTTGTCGCGCGGTAGTCTGTAGGAGTAGTATCTCGATTATGCCTGTACATGAAGCGAATTGGATTGACGATGGATGGCCCTTGTCCATCTTTTGAAGTGTTAACATAAGACTGTTTACTTCTCAGGCCTGGCTCCTATCAGTTCGGCGCATACAAGAGATGTGATACGTGAGGGGGAGGATGACCGCCGATCTGCCAAAGAGTTTCTATTAGATTTCTTTCTTTTGTTCATTGCCAGCCGGCAGTGATAAACCTCAATATAAGCACCTGTCCGACTATCCACGACAGAAAACAAAGTATGTTACTTGCTAGCAGGTTTGACACGATCGTCCGTATCTGACGATACCGTACTACCATTCACCGGCCGTGAAACAAGTGATGCGAATCATCAAGAACCACGAGCGCGTCCTGCTCACTAGAGAACGGTTTGACAAGCAGCACAGTCATCGAACCCTTAGCTGACGGGTCCAGATTCCCTGCGTCCCGACTGCTCGATGTGAATGGTCCAGCCTCGCCAGTGACTTCAGTTTCGCTATCAACTCGAGCGAACACGTCAACCGGACGCTCATCCTGTGCCCGTCGATCACAGACGTTTTAACTGGTCTGCACGATCATCAGCAAACGACCAAACAGGAAACGTGCTGCGCACCGCAACTTGGCGTGCAACGTGTCCTCGGGCCTCGCGACGATTGTCACCACTTCCCGCCGCATCCCTCCCTCATCTGAACAGCCATCTCCGACACACCGTTTTTGTGTTGGCACACGGCCGTAGAATGCTCCCCTACGGATCGAAGCATCATGGTCGCGGCCCGCAATGCGACTTCGCACGACAGCACAACATCTGGCCATTTACGAACCCTCGGAGCTGTGCCCTGAATGACGCCAAGAGGGGTCCCTTGGATCTGATACGCAGCCTCAGGGGGCACGCTGGTCCCTGCCCCAGTCTCAGCATAATCCGACACCTCCTCGAGCACCGCCTCCCGTTTCCGCCGGGCCGTCCGACGTGCCAGCGCACACGTCTTCCACGGATACACCTCCATGCATGAGATACGACTTGAGCGGGAAGTGTACTCTTGAGATATCTCTACGCTCTCGCAGACCTCAGGGCTGAGCGCTGAACGAGCGCCATCGACGATACAGGGGCCACTTGAGTAACTCTAACAAGCACGTGCAGTCGGTGGAATAACAGAGGCAAGGATTATAAGCCCAAGCCAAACATGCTCCGAAGGGCATTCTCAGACGTATCCACGCTGAAATCGCCGACAGGGGTCATGCGTCCTCCATTGGTCCTTGGGCGCGGAGATGTTACATCGCCTATTGCCACATTTCCGAAGGGGCCTTTCTGGGGTGACTATGTGACGAGGAGTGGAATGCGGACCCTGAGGCGGGTGGTGTTATCGTCCTGGTATCTGTCTCCGAACAAGTGAGGTCGCTAAGGTCGCTGTCCCAGTCTGATATCGTACGTTCGGCCGTCAAATCGTCGTCGTCGTCCTCACGAAGTGTCTTCGGTAGCCAAGGAGCCCGTTCATCTCCCTCGATCTCTGCGTCCGGATCATTTTCTTCCATGTACATCGACTGCGAACTGCTATTGAACAGGCGTATGGTGAAGGGGTGGTCGTCTGTACAATTTCCAGTTCTCGATTGGAAACTGTCCAGAGTGCTCGCCATGCTACTCTGTGAAGGCAGCGTCTCTTCGCAATCTGTCACCCGAGTTCGACACGAGGTGTATGAGTCGGCCTGCACCACCATACTGACAGGGTGCGATGTGCCCGCAATACTGGGGTGCTTAATCTGAACATGACACGGCGTAAACAGGCCTGTGTGTGCCGCGAGCACACTCTAGTAGGGCGCCCATCAGCAACGAGATAACCTCATCTGCAACACACCCACTTGTGACTCTGAGGACTGCGATGCAACCGAAACACGTCGTCAAGTGAGTTTTCGCGCGCACGAGGCACGTCTGAACGATGTCTTCACGGTAGCACCTAGACCGACGACGCCATAAATCCGCAGGGTTGTGTCAGAACAAAATGGACACTCACGGGACTGTGTTTTGGATCAATGTCGTGTGGTATAGTTTCCAATGCATCCGGCGTTCTTGTGCAACGCCAACACATCAGGAATTTTACAAAAATCTAATTTCAACTAATTTCAGCTAATGTTGGCTAATTGTAGCTAATTTTGAGTGAAATTAGTCACAATTAGTCAAAAGTAGCTGAAATTAGTTGAAATTAGCCAAAATAAATTCTTGTAAAATTCCTGATGCAGTGCTGTGTGGGAGACCAGGGAACACCAATGCCTGCGACGCGCTACCCAGGCCAGTTTCGGGTGCAACGAGGGCGTCTTCGTCTCCGCGCTCCCAAAGTGACGCACACATCGTCCATGAAAGAAAGGAAGTAAATGGGTCTGAAACTTTTATTGGAGAATTTTACGAGATCAGCAATCAAGCATAGATCTTTTCTTGTCTTCTTTTTCTCCGAGCTCGCTTAGCCTATGGTTTTATGGAGGCACACACCATATTGTTGTGTTGTTACTTATGCCATGTATGCAGCCCGGGGGAGGCGTACCATGACACGAGATATAGAAAGAGACATCGCAAGGCAATATCACATTTGACAACTAGAGTTCGCAACCTCATAATTTAGGGGCTCTTTGATAAACTAGAATGTGTCTCTTCCACAGTATGCAGTGCTTGCGAAGGCCATGGCAAGCAATGAACACGTAGATTATTCGACGGCTCATGGAGATTGGCGATCGACTGAGATCAATATGGACTGTTGTGGCGCTGTTTCAAGGTTCAGGAGCCGTTCAACATACTCACAGGGTCGCTACGGTTAAGCTTCGATCAGCCTTGGTGTCATGTCATGAACGAATATCATTAGTGAACATAGGGCAAGCCCAAGAGCTCGATAACACTACAACCGTATGGTCGAAGAATCCTAATTACACTAGCCCTCGCAACCACATCCAGCAGATACTAGGAACACCCCTATACGTTCCCCGACAAACCAGACCTTGTTGCAGACCGAAATAGCAACCCTGGCACCACCTCGTGAGTAATAATAGATTGTCTGACTATCAGTTCAATCTTTTCCATAACCACGTTTGGTCCCCTAGGTAGCATCATAAAGGTGGCACTAAAATCGCGAATTTCAGAGTGAACGTAGTCCTTGTACTCTGATTTTTTGTATGTGTCGACTACGAGAGCAACATCTTTAGATGTAATCGAACCTCCAGGAATCAGGACAAAGAGTGTCTTCATTACATAGATGAAGCGGGCAATATATGCCATAGAAAGCTTTATAGTTGTTTGACTATGTGTCCCGTCAAGCATCAATAAATATGGAACATCGAAGTCTGGCTTACAAATTAGCTTGTGCATCTGGGACAATTTGAACCCCGAGATCAGAGGTATCCAACAAATATTCTTTGAACTTATCCCCTTGTAGTGCCTTTCCAAGCAGTGTCAAGTGTGGCAGCATGAAACTGGCCAATCTCTTACCATCTCCGAGTCATTGAAGTTCCAACCTTGGACAATGTCCTCGTGTATGACAAGTAAGTACTCCTTCACTTTATCACCCGAAGATGACAGGCTCGCAGCGAGGTTCTTCCAGTACCCTAGGGTGACGCTTAGTAACGCAATGTTTGAGTAACAATGCCTCACTTTTTTTCCCTAATCTGCAGGGACATGAGATTAGTTCTGAGTGATGGGATGAGACGTACGCAATTGTGTGATTAACCTTTTCTTCAATGTTGGCCCTCTGTGCCATTCCGGCAACATAGAGTGCCGCGTCATGCTCAAGGCCGGATTCCCCGGCCGTGTCGGCCGAGGACAGGTTAGCTTTAACGTGCCGTTCGATCTCTGAGGTTGTGGTCTTGACCAGATCAGAAATAGTTGTTTCCAATCCAGTGCTACTTTTCGCTGTCACGAAATCAGTCAAATCCGACAAAAGAAACGGAAGCCAAAACGGCACTTACTGGAGACGGCTATCGTCGGTATCTCACCTCCTGCAGTTTTGCGGAGAGGTTTGAAACAATTATCGTTGAGAAACTCGTTCCTACGTGATTGCAGAATCCCCTTTTCATCTTGAACATTCTCGGAGTCCATTTCCATGCGTAAATGTGAGTCTAGCAAGTCGAGCTTTGTCAGTACGACAACGATCGGAACTGGAATGGGAATTATCAGACCAGAGATAAAATATAGTGAATGCGCGCACTGTTTCCAAAGATCTTCGCTTTATCTTGGAAGAATAGCTCCAATCCGGTCTCAAATACTCGCCCACTTGCAAACGGAACTGGGATGCATACCCTAGAGCCTATGTCCAGCCATGTTTCGATCAAAATGAACTAGCGCACCAAATAGCATGTAATCTGTCCTTCAATGCAGGCATCTTTTGTCTATGAGCGATGAAATCTTGAACTTTTGCAAGGTTGTCGTCCTCTCCGGCTTCGATCCCAAGGCTGTCATGCACAACAAAAAGGCCATTTTCCTTTGCAATAAACTCTTGCTCAATGTCAGCTTGGCCTCTTGAGCTTTCGGCAACGTGCTTCGAATAATATTTGCGAATGCAACTCCATATTGCTAGGCTAGGAATAGGTGAACGTACCACTTCCTTCACTCCAAATACTTTCCGAATTAGGCTAGACTTTCCCACACCGCCCTGAGGACGTTCAGATTAGTTTTTGGGATTTGTCCTGATCGACTCACATTTCCAACGACCAAAAGCCGGAAGCTTTTGAGGATGATGGGCCTGTTATTACGATCACAAACAATGGAGGAAAAAAGATTACCGAGGGCATATGCGTAGAATTTCGCTAGTAATGGAGGGTAACGCAGTAGAAATTGTAGATGCTGCCGAATAACTAGAGATGCTAATAATGACCTCGATGCCCTTGTGAAGCTTGAAGTATCCTTCAGAGAGGTTAGATATGTTCCAGCCATGTTTATGGACATGGCTTACTTCTTTTCTTGTCACTACCATCGCGGGCTTCAGCACTCGCCTCGCTTAATACCACTCGAATTGTGGTACTACTAGTGTTTATCCCCCATCGTCCCCGATACTGCACAGATATTTTCAGTTGATCCGGGACAGACAGACCACTAAAATTAGTGACAGAATTCGTTGTCATACGATATCGCGATCAGTCCACAGCTCACCGAGCGGGATCAAACACTTGTTTGTGGGTGCCACCAGGAGGAATGGTGACCACAACCTTCTCTTTGATACTCCCAGTATCGGTTTGGAATTGGATATTTTGTACCACTTTTCCAGACTCCTTTTGGACGTTAATGGTGATGTCTATGAAGGTATTGGACAGGGTAGATTAACGTGCGAGGAATGGGATTCACCCGATATATGGATGGTGCCCTCTACTGGTTGTTTGGACATGGTGGCATCGACAGGCCAGTTCACTACTCTCGGGATGTTCGGTTCACTTTGCAGGGCAAGGGGATGTTATAGCAAGGGCGCTGTGAATGGATAGTACCACGAGGCACAATATTGGCGCGCGCTTGCACTCAGCAGTATCATTCGTCACACGTGTTCTTTTTCCACTCGAATATTGGAGGACCACTCGATGCCATACGTTGTGTCCATCGATCTTCGGATGTCGTCGGGACATGAGCGAACTCGGGATGCGCACGCCCATCATACCTGCAGACTTCCCACCCATGCACTGTTCACACACAAAGGCTTTGATTGGCATGGGCTTTCACACATATGTTTGAAACCCTTCGCATCTCTCGTCACGTTACTCGTCACGTCAGGCCGTCACATATTTCTATCTTTTAGACTTTTGCAAATCAGCGTTCTACATCATAGGCGACCGCTGAGGTACGTCTGTCCTTTTTAGTTTATGTTTACTCACATATGTGTAGCGATGCATCCCATTGCTCGTACATGGGGAAGGGGGTGTGCCCATGGCGATTGCTTAACCATGCTCAAGGGTTGTATACCTGGTGTGCGTTGCATTGCGTGACGGTTCCATCCCGGGCGACGTAGCGAAGACTTGTTTCGAAATAATCGCGAATGGCCTAGAATAGTTGGTGGCGAAAGAGGATGATGTGCACAAATCCTACAAGCCTCAGACACGATCGGACGATTCACTCGCCAACTTCGAGTTCAGCGCTTAATAGAAATCATGGGATCGGGTTGCTCCTCTGTGCCATTTCGCTCGTGTATCATATTTACGCTCGCACCCGCTCATCACTCCGGTTTTTCCGAATCCCGTGACGCACTGTTGTCGCTTGGGTGGCTGATCTGGGCAACCTCGTGTATTCACGCCAATGATCGGCATCGATAGTATTTGTCTCTTGAGTGCATCGTACTGGCGAGCTAACGAGTTAGACCCGACCTCCGGACGGGCAGAGACCCTGGACAAAGGAGGTAGGCAGATGATGATTGATAGCTCCACGTTCCACCCCCGGTTGTTATTGATCAGCAGCGACCAGTACACCTTCCCACCAAGTTCGTGTGTGCCCTTGCCACCGACACAACATCTGGTATGACACAGTGGTCAACCTACACGGTCACTGAGTGCTACAACTGCAGACATCACTATCATGCAATCCGTGTCCCTGTTTGTTGTACTCTTCTTCATCTCGCGAGTCTACTCCGCGACCCTCCACCGAAGCAGTCAGGTTTGAGACATCGGGCATCCCCTGGGCAGTGTCTCGGCAATCAGAGTTGGGGAGGAGAATCAAAATAATGTGTGACGCCGTAATGCTTACAATAACATTGTATTGTTGGCAAACTGCCAGTTGACATTTCTTCTTTTGTGCTGGTAATGGGGAGGTGGCCATTGCCCACCAGTATCCAGGACGTCAACACTGTAAGACCAGCAAAAGCATGTCTTTCAACGTACCTCGTAACGGAAGGGTGTATGGATCATATCTCATCTGTTGTCCCCATTGGGGAAGAAGGACGCAGTCTAACACATTTTGTTGCAATGTCAAGAAAGAATGCGGCGAGAACAAGGAATCCCCATTTAACATGAGATCACTAAATGGTAGGGGCCTATGCAAACGATCTTATATCGTCAAAGGATCATAGAACATCCCAGTTGCATCCCTTGAAGTGGCGTATCCGTTCAGTTGGTTGTTGTACTTTGGCTAATGGCTATAGCCGTTCGTGGGCGACCTTGGGCCGCCCTTTCCGATTCCGGAAGAGGATCGGTAACGTATCAGGGGTATTTTTAAGTGCCACTAGCACCGTGTTTTGCTTCCTCGGAAATATTATCACCGCCTGGCGGATATATTTTCGACTAAAAATTGGTCGTTTCTTGTGGGAAGATGCCTGGGCTGGCATAGCGCTCATTGCTTGCCTGGCCTCCTTGGTAGGGGAATGGATATACTTACAGGTACGATCATTTGTCGGGACCTTACATCACGACAAAGAGATGACTCATAGCCAACCTTCAGATGACTTGTCTGTCGTGGTTGGCTTCTGGTTTATACATTGGGATCCATTTCTGATACGCATCCTCCCCATTCCCGATCCGCAAGTTTACTTACCTTCTCGCTCTATGCTCTAGCATCTTTTGGATCGTTTCATTCTGCGGGGAGGTTTGGCCGTGCGTTACTAATTCGAGCTGGCAATGTTAACAACCTGTTTCATGCCGTTGGAGTCCATCATTTTCGGGTATATGTGTGTGTGCGCTTGCCGCAATGACCCTGGAACATGAACTAACACCGTGGTATGTGATTGCATCACAATTAGCAGTCCTGGTTGCGATACCTTTGCGTGTGCTCTGGAGGGTCAAGTTGCCGAAGCGTCAACCCTGCGTGATCCTCCTGGCCTTTGCATCCAACGTCATTCTCACATTCGTAGCCATCTTTCAAATTGCTGCTTGCACGCTCATGGCCGACATACTCATAGTCACTGGCTCAGATTTCTAGATATGTCTCATGTACCTATCGCACTGTGTCAACCCAGAATACACCGAGGCTATCGACGACATGGGCGATCGGGTCACTAGAGCAACTCTAATAAACACATGCAGTCGGCGGAATAACAGAAGCAAGGATTATACGTCCATGCCCAACGTGCTCCGAAGGGCGTTATCAGACCGTATCCGTTGGTATATACGCTGAAATCGCCGACAGGAGTCCACATCTTCCATTGGTGGCCCTTGGGCACGGCGATGTTACATCGCCTGTTGCCACATTTCCGATTGGGACTTTCTGGGGGTGGCTGCGTGACGAGGAGTGGAATGCGGAGCCTGATGCGGATGGTGTTATCGCCCCGGTATCTGTCTCTGAAAAAGTGAGGTCGCTGAGGTCGCTGCCCGGTCTGATATCGTACGTTCGGCTGCCAGATCGCCGTTGTTGCCCTCACGTGTCTTCGGTGGCTAAGGGGCCCGTTAATCTCCCTCGACCTCTGCATCTGGATTATTTTCTTCCATGTGCGTCGACTGCGAAGTGCTATTGGACAGGTGCTTCGTGCGCAGAGATGATCGTTTGCACAATTTCCAGTTCACGATTGGAAACCGTCTAGAGTGCCCACCATGCTACTTCTGTGAGGGTAACGTCTGTCACACGGTCCGACATACGGTGATAGATCTTCTCTGAGCCCGCTTAGCCTATGGTTATGCGGAGGCGCACGTGCGTTTCTGTTGTACCGTCACTGACCTCACGTATGCAGCACGGGGGTGGCGTACCATGAAACGAAATGCGGAATCAGACGTACCGAAGGCAATAGCTCATCTGACAGCTAGAGCCCACCCTCAAAATCCCAAATTTTAGAGACTCACTGATAAGCTGGAATGTTTACCTTCTAGATTATGCGGTGCTTGCGATGATCACCTCGAGCAACGAACATGTAGAATACTCAGCGGCTCGTGGGCAACGTCGGACTAATATGCCATATGATCCAAACACCCTCCGTTTGGCTGGTGATCCGTTGAGACCAATGAGGATTGCTGTAGTATTTCTTCGGGGCTCAGAAATCGTTCAACAGACCCACGGCATCGCTACAGTTGAGCTTTGATTAGTCTTGGTATCATGAGCGAATATCATTAGTGAACATAGGGCAAGCTTAAGAGCTCGATGATATTACAACCGTATGGTCGAAGAATCCTAATCATAATAGCCACACAGCCTCGTCTAGGAACTCGCCTATATGTTCCCCGACGAACTAGATCCTGCTGCGGTCTGATTCCGCAGCTGTACCACCTCCTCGTCTGTAATATCAAACCGTCTGATTATCATTTCAATCTTTTCCATAACCGCATCACGTCCTCCAGGTAGTATCATGAGGCTGGCATTAAAATCGCGAATTTCCAAGTGAACACGGTTTCTGTACGTTGATTTCTCGTAAATGTTAACCGCGAGAGCAACGTCTTTAGACGTAACCGATCCTCCGGGTGCCAGGATAAAGAGGATCTTCATTACATAGATGAGGTCGGCAATGTATGCCATAAAAAGCTTTACGATTGTTTGACTAAGACAATGTCTCAATCAACAGTGGACGAACGTGTATGATCACTCACGATGACCTGTAAACTTCACTGCATAGCTTTGCAAAAATGAGTGTTGCTGCAACGGGAAGCACAAAGACAACCCCAATCATGTCAGTGATGAGTGGAGCCAGTGTAGTGACCACCGGCATCACAGGGCCCCTGTGTATCCGATCAAACACCAATATGGAACGTTGATGTACCTGGCTTACAAAGCAACCTGTAGCTCTCGGACGGCTTGAACCCCGAGATTAGAGGTATCCAGCAAACATCCTGTGAACTTATCCTCTCGTAGTGCCTTGCGAGGCAGCGTCAAGTGCGGTAGTTTGAAACGGGCCAATCTCTTACCATCTCCGGGTCATTGAAGTTCCAACCTTGGACGATGTCCTCGTGTATGACAAGCAAGTACTCCTTTACTTTATCACTCGAAAATGTCAGGCTAGCAGCGAGGTTCTTCCAGTACCCTAGGCAACGCTTAGTAACGCAACGCTTCAGTAACAATGCCTCACTTTTTTTCCCTAATCTGCAGGGACATGAGATTGGTTCTTGGTGATAGAGATGAGACATACGCAATTGTGTGATTAACCTTTTCTTCAATGCTGGCCCTCTGTGCCATTCCGGCGACATAGAGTGCGGCATCATGCTCAAGGCCCGATTTCTTAGTCATGCCGGCCAAGGACAGGTGGGCTTTAACGTGCCGCTCGATCTCTGAAGTTGTGATCTTGACCAGATTAGAAATAGTTGTTTCCAATCCGGCGCTACTATCCGCTGTCACGAAATCAGTCAATGCGGCAAAGAAATGGAAGCCGAAATGAATACCTACTAGAGACGGCTATCGTTGGTATCTTATCCCCTGCCGCAAGTTGGAGAGGCTTGATACAGTTCTCATCGAGAAACAGCTTCCGACGTGATTCTAAGGTTGCCTTCTCATCTTGAACATTCCTGTGGTCCATTTCCATGCGTAATTGTGAGTCTAGCAAGTCGAGCTTTGTCAGTACGACAACGATCGGAACTGGAACAAGACGATGAAATTATCAGATCAGCGATAAAATCCAGTGGATGCGCGCACTGTTCCCTAAGATCTCCGATCTTCTTTGGAAGAGTTCCTCCATCCCAGTCTCGAATATCCGCCCACTTGCATATGGAACGGCGATGCATACCCTAGAGTCTGTGTCCAACTATGTTTTAATCAAAATGGAGTAGCGCACCAAACAGCGTGTAACCTTTCCTTCAATTCAGGCTTCTTTCGCCGACCATCTATGAAATGTTGGACTTTTGCGAAGTTGTCTTTCTCTCCGGCTTCGATCCCAAGGCTGTCATGCACAACAAAAAGGCCATTTTCCTTTGCAATAAACTCTTGCTCAATGTCAGCTTGGCCTCTTGAGCTTTCGGCAACGTGCTTCGAATAATATTTGCGAATGCAACTCCATATTGCTAGGCTAGGAATAGGTGAACGTACCACTTCCTTCACTCCAAATACTTTCCGAATTAGGCTAGACTTTCCCACACCGCCCTGAGGACGTTCAGATTAGTTTTTGGGATTTGTCCTGATCGACTCACATTTCCAACGACCAAAAGCCGGAAGCTTTTGAGAATAATGAGCCTGTTAAGACGATCGCAAACAGTGATGGAAAAAAAATTACCGAGGGCATATGCGAAGAATATCGCTAGTAATGGAGGGCAATGAAGTGGAAACCGCAGATGCAGCCGAATAACTAGAGATGCTAATAATGACTTCGATGCCCTTGTGAAGCTTGAAGTATCCTTCAGAGAGGTTAGATATGTTCCAGCCATGTTTTTGGACGTGGCTTACTTCTTGCCCCGTCATTACCATCGTGGGCTTCAGCATTCGCCTCGCTTAATACCACATGAATTGTGGTAGTACTTCTCCCCCATCGTCCCCGATGCTGCACAGATATTTTCAATTGATCCCGGACAGACAGACCACTAAAATTAGCAACCAATTTCGGTTTCATACAATATCGTGATCAGCGACTATCTCACCAAGCGGGATCAAACACTTGTTTGTGGGTGCCACCAGGAGAAATGGCGACCGCAACCTCATCTTTGAGGCTCCCAGTATCGGTTTGAAATTGGACACCCTGTACCACTTTTCCAAACTCCTCCCGGACGTTGAAAGTGATGTCTATGAAGGTGTTGGGCGGCGCAGATCAACATGCGAGGAATGGGATTCACCCGATATATAGATGGTGCCCTCTACTTGTTGTCTGGACATGGCGGCGTCGATAGGCCAGTTCACTACTCGCAGGATGTTCGGATCACTTGGATGGGCAAGGGGATATTACAGCAAGGATGCTGTGGACACTCCCACGAGATATTAGCGCGCGCTTGCAACCAGTATTATTCGTCACACATGTTCTTTATGACAAGTACTAATTCATATTTTTAGGTAATTTGAGTCGTTTTGAACGAAGAACGAATAGGGACCATTGCTCATGGACCCGTGCAACATGGACAGTCCCCAACTTGTTGAAGGCGGTAATTGCGATAACGGGCGACCAAGATTAGGAGGTTAGATCTCCAATCCCACCCTACTCATCTTGCTGGAATCAGAGTCAACTCTAATCTCATCCTTAGAAGTTGTTGCCCCAATTTGAACACCGGGGGGCCGCTTGATATGTCATATGTTGTGTCCACCGGTCTTCGGATGTCGTCACGGCATGCGCCAACTCGTGATGTGCACGACCATCGCACCTTCTAACCCCCCATCCATGCACTGTTTCATTTCGTTTCTCTCATAGACGGAGCCCTTTGATTGGTACGCGGGAGGGGAGAGGCTACACTGGGTGATTTGCCTTATAGGTGAATCATGCTCGAGAGTTGTATACCGGGTGGTCCCGGCGTGGGTTGCATTGCATGGCCGTTTCCATCCGGGCAACTTAGGGAAGACTTGTTTCGAAATCATCGCAAATGACTCGGAAGAAAAGCACAGCCAGTGGCGAAAGAAGGTGATACACACAATTTCTATGAGCCTCAGACACGATCGGACGATTTACTTGCCAACCTCGAGGTCCAGCCCGCAATGCGAAGCGTGGGATCAGGCTGCTCTTCTGTGCCACTACACCCATGTATCATATTTGCGCTCGCACCCACTTGTCACTCCGGCCTTTCCGAATCCCGTGACGCATTGGACGTTGACTGGCTACACCCTTTGTTTTCTCTAGCATTGAAAGCACCACCTCCGTCGATGTGTGCCCGCAGAACTCCTTAACCCAATTAAACCATCGATCCGTGGGGGCATTGGCGGAAGGTGAATACACTGTCATCTAGTCCGGCAACCGCGGGGTCAACGTATATGTATAATGAACGAGGCGATGTCCGAAACAGTTAGGTAAATCATTCTGCTCAAGGTCCTAGGGGTTTGTCTCTTGTGTGGCTGATCGGAGCACTCTCGTGTGTCCACGTCATCATCTCATCTTGGATGGAAGATGATCGGCATCGATGATATTTGTCTCTTGGATGCGGCGTACTATATGTGTTAGGGCCACACAATTACTTCTAATCAAAGTACCTATTGTTTACATGATGTATTTCAAAGAGTTACTGTTTTGTCAAGAACATCAACTATTGTTAAGGAGAGTATATTCAATCCCCACACTTCGTACGAACTCGGATGTAAATTTTTTTGCCTGTATGGGATAGGTTGACAGAATGATGCATCCTGCATTTTTATGGCAGTGAATGGTGTGCTTTGCACGCCAGAGGGATGCCAGTCTGATCATATTTATCATACAAGTCCATATATCTAATCTTACCCAAATTTAGGTTGTACATGGAACTGAGGGTGCCCAGAGGAGGTAACAGCGCATTTTACCCATTAGAAAGCCTCAGAAAGTATGCCTGGATATGCACAATCCATCAACAAAAAATAGCATCTTAAAAGAGAACATCAAAATGCAGCCATCATGGAGGCTACAAGCCTCTATGGGATGCAGGATTCACAGTGTAACTTGGCTATGGCTGGGGGGCAGGCATCATGTTGGAGAAGGTGAAATGAGAATGGCTTGAGCCACACTTTCCCAAGCCAATGGTCGCTAGTATGGACACTGGTGATGTTGTCGCCTGTGCAAAGGGCGGCGAATCTGATATTGATGAGACCGATAGAGGATCTTAGTTAATAACATACGTACATGATATACCCTTTTGGCTTAAGTGACGGCGGACCGCGATAAGGCTCGAAGACAAACAATTGCACATCGTGGTTAAACCAATATGCGGATCTGTTCTAAAACTTGGTTTCCATCACTACATAACATATATATACTAAATACCAACATTGATTTGTGTGCCAGTCTCGTGGTGTGTGGGATCTTGAGAGCCCAGCCAAAAATTGGTGGCTCAAACACTCAAGTGCGGTGGCAGTACACCTAAAGATATCTACCTTCCCACCAAGATTATGCCCTTGCTACCAACGCAACATTTGGTACACTGGCCAACCTACACGGTCACTGAGCACTACAACCGGAGAAGTCACTATTGTGCAATCCATACCCTGGTTTGCCACGGTCTTTTTCGCCTCGTGATTATCTATCTCACGACCCTCCACAGAAGCAGTTAGGTTTGAAATGTCGGATATTCCCTGGGCGGTGCCCCGGCACTCAGAGTTGGCGGGGGACAATCAAAACTATGTGTGACGCCGTAATACTCACAACAGCATTGTATTATTGGAAAACTGTCAGTTCGACATTACTTGTTTCGTTCTCGTAACGAAGGGGTGGTTGTTGCCCGCCTGTATCCAGGTAGGTAGGCTGATAAATCTCCCATGTGGCACCTACAAGTACCACCGATACGTTACCGTTAGCTTCTCCAGAATTGGAAAAAGGCTCAAGATTAACGGCTATAGCCATTAGCCACCGTCACCGACTTTGCCCCCGACAAGTACAGCAACCAACTGATCGGATACGCCACTTCAAGGGATGCAACTGGGATGTTCTATGACCCTTTTACTATGTAAAATCGATGTGCGTAGGCCCTACAGTTTAGTAATCTCATGTTAAATGGGGATTCCTTGTTCTCACCGCATTCTTTTTTAACATCGGATCAAAATGTGTTAGACCGCGTCCTTCTCCCTCAATGGGGACATCTGATTGGATATATGATCCAGCCACCCTCCCACTACGAGGTACGCTGAAAGACATGCTTTTGCTTGTCTCACAGTGTTGACATGGATTCTTCCCAGTTACTAGCACCGTGTTTCGCTTCCTCGGAATCATTATCACCGCCTGGCGGATATATTTTCGACTGAAAATAGGTCGTTTCTGGTGGGAAGATGCCTGGGCTGGCATAGCGCTCATTGCTTGCCTGGCCTCCTTGGTAGGGGAATGGACATACTTGTTCACATGTATGTTCACTTGTCGAGACCTCACATCATGACAAAGAGATCGCTCATAATCAACCTTCAGACGACTTGCCTGCCATCGTCGGCTTCTGGCTTTATACACTGGGATCCGATTCTGTCATCTGGTCAGTTCTTTTGATGTGCAGATCCTCTGTCATGGGCTCCTGATGCGATGTCCCTAACACAACCGCCAGCGCAACCTACCTAAGCATCGTATTCTCCATCATACGCATTCTTCCCCCTTCCCCCATCCGTAGATTTGCCTGCATTTTCGCTCTATGCTGTGGCATCTTTTGGATCATTTCACTCTGCGGTGAGATTGGGCCGTGTGTTACTAATCAGAGCTGGCACGGCCAACAACCACCGGTCTGTGTCCTGCCGTTAGGGTTCGTCATTTTCGAGTATATATGTGCGTGCGCGCTTGCCGCGACGTCCCTAGAGCATCAGCTGACGTATCTGTGCCGCGGCAGGGGATTCCATCACGGTAGCAATCCTGGTTGCGATACCCCTGCGTGTGCTCTGGAGGGTCAAGTTGCCGAGGCGTCAACGCCGCATGATTCTCTTTGCCTTTGCCTCCAACGTCATCCTCGCATTTGTGGCCATCTTTCACATTGCTGCCTGCGCGCTCATGATCAACCCACTCATAGTCTTTGGCGCGGACATCGAGGTACGTCTCATGCATGCCACCCGTCGCTCTGTGCTTACCCGGAATATACCAAGGGCACGTGCTCGATCATCATATGCAACCTGCTCGTCGTAGTTGCATACACATATCGCTTTTTGTGGATTGATGGCGACGATTCTACCACAACAACCTCAGATATGCTGGACTCGGACGATTTCACCATGCCCAGGGTACGAACTCATCGGTCCGAGACATTAACAACAGTCGAGATTGGTGAATGGGTGACCACCGAGCGCTCTACCCATACTCGTTGATACATGTATATTTTGGTGTCTGGCTTGGGTTGTTAGTAGAGACAAGAGTAGAACCCGAAGCTCATGTTTAGGGTCGACAGCAAAGTTCCAAATCCTAGAGAACTTTCTCTGCCGCTAAAGATGCTTGCTTTCCCTTGGTAGCATCGGCGGCCTCCCTGGCTCATTAGTAGCGCATCTGCAATGCAATATGCTCATCACAGATCGCTAGTTCTGTCTAGAAGATCTCGGTTAGTTCTACCGCTAGACCGTGTCAAGCGATGCCGGTCTGACTCGATTACGACAGCCGCTCGTGACCGTTAGTGCGTTTGTTGATATGTTGTCCTGTACACACAAAAAAAGCTGGAATCGCGTATTTTGGCAACATGTTCGTTAGCATGGGCGTTGCCTCGTCCATATATGTCGATCTGACGTGGGTGAGTTCGAACGCTGGAGGCGACATCGAGCGTGGTGTTGCTACTGCGATGGTCAGTAGGTTTGGAAATTGGTGACATAGTCTCTTGTGTGTTCGGAAGGACATGAAAAATCAAAAAGAATTTGACATTCGCTCTCGAGTGAATAGAACCCGGTACTTCACCTTGTTATGCCATCTTCCATACCCCGAATGGGCCTATATTCACGCCACACTTGGCACATTGGGGCCAGTTCCACTGACGATGACTCACCCAGTATACTGGCCTTCTCATGGCTCACTCCAGTCCACATATCAAGAACACCAGCTGTACTCTTAAATCCATCACTTGCACGGTAATATTGAAAGGAT
>JBBPJT010000089.1:0-59922 GCA_038088895.1 Xerocomus potaroensis | reverse complement strand
CCTCCTCCTCTTCCTTGCCCTCTTCTTCCTTCTGCGCACGACGTGTCGCCTCCTCCGCGTCAATACGAGCCAACTCTTTCAGCACGGCGTCCTTTTTTTCTTTCACCTGTTGCTGCCTTGTATTATAGATCGTCCTTGCCTGTCCAGGCCCTTTGTCCACCGCCCTCTTTGTTTTCTTGCGTCTTGCGTTATAGGCATCCATTAGTGCAGTCCGTGCATCTGCACTGCGTCGATTAGCCGTCTTGTTTGCCATGTCTTACTACCTCTCTCTTTCCTCCTTATATACCACAGAAGAAACCGTTATCAAAGCGACTTTTCAATTGTGTGTGTGTGGCTGTCATCTCGAGCACTGTCCACACCAAAGCTGGTCAATGGTCCACTGTGAATAGTACATCCCACCATAGATCACCCGCATCCTCTGAATCACTCATACAATAGCATGTAGTCCACCGGCAGTATTGGCCCATCACGGATCAGTCCCCCGCGAGGTCCACAAAGATCGCTGTGCAGTACAGCTCCTCCCTCGCATTCTACAATACAACAAGCACTCTAGTCTCCTGGGTGTCGTGTCGCACATTGAAGTGGTCAGTGGGTCGTCAGGTTGGGACCACCGCAGATACTCATCCCGACCTGCAACGCCTCGCTCACCCGCCACCTAGTTCAACGTTGGCATCTTGGCTGCTTGGCTTCTCCAGTTGTAGCACACAGTGCATGTCATGCACGATTTATGTCTGACATTGCAGTTCGTCGTTACCCTCTTAGCTTTCCGAAGCAATCCCAAGAGCCTGACTCATGATTCAAACGGTTGATATTCTTCTACTAGTGCGCAGCAGACATATCGGTCGGTCGTGATGGGCCCCGAGGAAGCCATTCATTTGGAAAATCCCTCAGGCTGGGCCGCTTCATCTGTCCCCGGGCGTGGTCCCCCTTTTTAGCTTTCTTGACCTTGGCTTCAATATGCCTGGTATCTACTGCAAGGCTTTCGTATAGCGTTGGTTTTTCGTCCTACAATAAAATATGTTGGCACCTCGGACAGTGTACGCAAAGCGAACACCCACATTAGCCACAGAAACGAGCTCGTCAATGGTATCGCTGATCCACTTCAGGTTCATCGCTGGACGAGGAAAGTCCTCGCATGCAATCTTGATGTACCCCTGCCTTCCTTGCTCTGCATCTACAGAAACACCCGCATCCTTCGGTGGGTCAGGAGTCCATCGTGCACCAGC
Source organism: Xerocomus potaroensis (assembly GCA_038088895.1). Classification (NCBI taxonomy): domain Eukaryota; kingdom Fungi; phylum Basidiomycota; class Agaricomycetes; order Boletales; family Boletaceae; genus Xerocomus; species Xerocomus potaroensis. The sequence continues at coordinate 58,696 of JBBPJT010000089.1, read as the reverse complement.
AAGCAGCTTGATCTTGTGAATAGCCAGGTCGTTTCGCAGAGGTAATTGGGTGACCGGAACAACGACCGTTCGCTTGGTGGTGAGCGGATGCTCTTCCCCGGCATAGTCCACAGACCGAACGACTAGGGGTGTTTCGGCGGTAGGCGGTACAAAAGGTTTACGAAAGGCTGAAAATACATGATATACTTCCGAGAAAACATTATTGTGCCACTTACCCACAAACCTGGGCATTTCGTTCTCGATGAGACGCATGTAGTACGCGAGCTGACGTTGTTGATGTAATGCGAGGTGAGCACCTGAAGGTACGTCGTTTCCCGAAAACTCTGGAAAGTCTTGCTCGATATCGAATTCTACCAGATCGCGTGGTAGCGGCATCCTCTTTGCTACATCTATCCGTGCCAAGGCATGAGGCGTGCAGTGAAGTTGTCTGGTTACCTGTAGCGAAGAGAGGGTAGGTCGGGCACATTGCAATGCAAGCCGCATCATTGTCTGTGAACCCATTTCGAGAAATGTGTTATGTAGAATAAAGAACTTGCCAAACAAGTGCAAACCCATCCAAGATCTGCTATTATCGACATGGTGGTGAGTCCCAAGCAGACACTCGGAATGCCCTCCATGTTCAAGCCTTCTATTAGCGGTTAAATCTGGAGATCAAAGCCGAGTTGAACGATGTCACTGACTTAGAGCCCGCCTCAGACGACTTTGCGTACTTTTTCAAGGCGAGTTGCACACCAATGCTTCTAGTAACTGCGATTTTACTTCGCGGTCATTTAGGTCAAGTGTACATCCTGCCATGAGGTACATCCGAAGTTCGTATCCCTCAACCGCATTGTGAAGGGATCCGATCCACTCCTTTGCTTTCTCCACTAACCCCAGTACCTCCAGGAGGAGCGCGAACTCGGCGGGGGTAGGCATGGAACGGCGCACTTAATATGGCGTTGTTCCTTTTGCAAGCGTGAAAACTCTGCCAAGTTCGATAAAAATCCCGTTTCCCCGTATACGACAGACCATTCCGGAGAGTTCTCCTCCATTCTGGTTGTGGAATGCCGGGGTCTCGAATTTATCGACTTTGACCCGGTGCGTAGTCGAGGGCGTGGCAACGTAGCGATGCACTAACGAAATGCAGAGAGGGAAATGGATGTGCAGAGGTACCGACACAGGCACGGTTTTCCAAGAAGTGGAATTCGAGGACGATGAACTTTGGGTCGACTATGATGAAAAGGTGTGCTAGTCTAGTATGCCCGTGTGGTCCTGAAGTTTGGACGGATGTGTCCTAGGGGGCTTTGCCCGTACAGATATGCTTCAAGAGCAGTCGATTCACTCGGGCATGATGACGCTCATCACAGAATCGACCGAATCTAGTCGAATGGGGATCAGTTATCTCCCTTGTTGCCTTGCGCTAATTCCGCCACAGTGTAATGGTTCAGATTCGCGTACCAGCGCTACTATATCTCATTAACAATCCATGCACGCCATACAAAACATTATAAAAGCACATATGGAACAAATGACCTGGCCTGACTATGAGAAGTTTGGATACGACAAAATGCAGAAAGTAAATGAATGAGATATGAATGGAATGTGAACTGATGTCCTCGTGTCTTGTTCTCCACTTATTTGAAGTCGTTGAAAACCCAACCCTCAGGCAGCACCAGGTATGGATGTTGGATAAGTTCCGCAGTGCTCGCGCGGGCATCAGGATCTCTATTTAAAAATCTGAACGTATTGGTCGAGATCAGTAACGATAAAACTTACACTGCAAAACATCTGTCCTTGAAATCCACCGCAAGCTCAGATAAAATCACATCAGCAGGGATGGGAGGCGATTTTCCTTCGTGAGAAACCTGATTGTTGTCTAAGCAATGATACGCCTTGTGGCCACCAAACATACCTTGAACATCACCGTGAAAAAGTCCTCGTCTGGCCATGGCCGTCTGCCTGCCCACATTTCCAATACGACACACCCCACACTCCATATGTCAACTTTGGAATTGTAGCCCTTACCCTTCTGAGTGCCAATAACCTCGGGGGCCATCCAAAACACAGTTCCTTGCATCGCAGTGTACGCCGCTTGGTCGTCATCAGCACGCTTCGAAATTCCAAAATCAGAGATCTTGCAAACGCCAGTCTTCTCAACAAGGATATTATCGGCTTTCAAGTCCTGAGAACGGAATCAGAACATTGTCGTGATCCGTGGTAGATTCCGTACCCTATGTATGATATTCTTGGAGTGAAGGTATGCCAAACCGTCAAGAATCTGGGCCGTGAAGGACTTCGTAACTTCCTCATCAAACTTCCCATGGTCTCGTAGGCAGCTCCCTATGGAGCCGCCGGGAACATACTCCAAGAAACTACAAGGCTTGAAGCGGGTAAAGAACATGAAAATCTGAGCACTCACATACTAAGGAAACTTGGGGTTTCTTCGAATCCAAGATAAGCGACAATGTGAGGATGATCCAAATCTTTCAGTGTTTCGCTTTCCATTTTCAACGCTTGCACAAACCCGGCCTGGCGGCTGTCGCTTTTGTCACTAGCAGTCGTGGGTATTTCAACCTGCTTGACAGCAATCATCTCTCCAGTAGTAGCATTCAAGGCAAGGTAGACACGTCCGTAGGTCCCCTTTCCTATCAGTTCACCACGAACCCATTTGAATATCGCTGCAATAGGCACTCAGAATAATCTTCCGCCAATTGGTTGATTACCCACGTCTAGGGCCGCCTGACGATGCGTCAACCTTGGGTTTGCTTATATTTGGCCTCTTTTGTGAAGTAGTAACCTCTTCTAGGTGCCCGCCCCACAATTTTGTGCTTCTGCGCAATAAATTGCCGTAGGATGACTCGGCCCGGGATGTACGGTCTAGTCGCTTTTTATGTTCTTCGGCGACGATACGAATCGATTTCTTGCCTCGAACATTGTTGATCCTCTCCCGGTCGTTACAAGGGATCCCGTAAGACGGATCGGTGGTAGGTGAGGTCCCCCCAGAATTAGCCTCAATAACTGGTTTGTCAAGGTCATGTTCTGGGAAAAATTCTTCAAGGCGGTCATACATGTCCTCGGGAGGAGGACGGTGGGCCCATGTACGTTCCTCGAATGTACTTTTGTGTCCATCTCGTGGAGTGCGGGGTCGGGGATCACGCAGTCTGGACTGTGTCTGTATTTGTGGAACATGATCAACACCAGCGAGATTAGATGGAACACCACGTAGGTTGTTGTTTGTGTTATGTGTAACGACTTCCAGGGCAAGCCGTGGGCTTGATCTCAGGCTGGTGTTAGACCCAACCTTATCCTCGCGAACAATTTGGCTGAGAGGCCGACGAGACCACAAGGCCTGTGTCGTGGTAGCACAATCATCCGAGCTGATGGTGTCCGCAGGGGAGTCTGGCTGTTGCGATAACTTCTGGGAAGCTATGCGAGCTTTGACCTCCCAGATGACTTTGTCACCATCTCCAGGACGTAAAGTCGACTCGGATAATGTGTCTTGTCCGCTGGATGAGGAGTTTTGTCGCGAATCTACCATTGTTCCAGAGGGTGGATACGGAAAAGTACCGCCAGTTGACGTGCTTGGTCGAGAAGTGGCAGCACTTACAGGGCTCCGAGGAGGCGTTTCGGATGTGTGTGGTCGCGCAGTAGAAGTATACAGTCCCGCTCGCAGTGATAAGGGTAACGTATTTCCACCAAATCCATCTTCCCTAAACGGCATGTCTCCAAACTTCAAGCCAGGATTACTAGTGGAATGGCTTTGGTGATGAAGAGAGGGTAAGGGCCGTTGAACTTCTCTATCTCGTGGTGCGTCATGGGTAGAAGCGTCACCGGAACCTGGAAAGCGTTGCTGAGCAGGGGAGGCCGACTGCGGTCGGGGATAGGGCTCTTGAGCGGGTGATAAATACGAAGCAGAGTTCGCGGAAGTCGATGGTGACGACTGTGGTTGGGGGAAGGACCGAGTCGGTGCATTTGCCTCAACGGCTGCATTATCCATAACAGGCCCTTGGGTAGGGGGAAGGGGGCGGTGGCGGGGAGGGACAGAGGGAAGTTCGGGAGGCCTAATCAACGAAGTGGAATTTGACGCGACGTGAAGTTGTGGCCGGCTAGGAGTGGTCCGGAGTGAGGGTGGTGATGGTAAGTTCTGGAGCATCTCTGAGCTTTTCGTATTTCTCAGGGCCCTGCTAGGGCCAGCGCCGGAAATAGAATCTGCCGCCTTCCAGGTAATATAAGACCCACTCGGCGCAACTTTCCCTCCCATTTTGCGAGCTGGGTTATCAGCGCGGGGTACCCCCCTCCTCCGTGGGTTTGATAATTTTCGTACAGTGGTCGTTTCGTGCTCCCGAACGGCTATCTCATCAGATACACCCACACCTCCGGAACGAGGTGTTTGCGCTACCTCGACTGACGAATTGAGCAAGGGACGAGACCGCTCGGCATCTGCCTGTCCCTTCCCTCGATCGCTGTCCCGTTGGGCTTTCTCTCTCTCCTCCACAATGGAACCTCTACGAAATGGTCGGCGAGGTAGGGATAATGTATCTCCTAGTGCAGGGGTGGAGTGAGAAGGTTGAATAGTCGGATCGGGCTGGCGTCGCCGATCCACAGAATATGGCATCCTTGCGGACGCCGGAGAAGGAGGTTGTCGCGAATGAAACTGCATATTTTGAGCAGATGGTGACGTAAAAACATTAGGTAGGTTAGGAGGATATTGTCGAGCACGCAGTGTAGTATGGTTGTCTGTGTCATCAAAGTCATCAGACACCGCGGATGGTTCATAACCGGATGGATCCTCTGATGAAATGCTTTCCTGACGAGACGGTTGGGGAGCTTTTGGACGAGGAACCAAAGGCCCAAAAACTGATGGTGGAGGTGGGATCGACCTAACTGGGGAAGTAGGCAAGGTAGGCTCGTGAACTCGAGCATGAGGATGGCAAACGAGGAACTTGAGATTTCCTTCGCCGTCTCCTTGTTCCCTGATCAACCGTAATAGACTATCATCAGCCAACGCTCCGCCAACTGCTGCATGGTTGAATTGAGTACGATAAATAGCAAATCCAGGAGATTGGTCTTCATCCGGAATTTTGAGCTGGACGCCAAATTAATAATTATCATGAACAAAAGAAAAAGCAAGATAACCTCCGTGAAAATCCGCTCCCAGACAACAGTAGCATTGGTTGCGGGTGTGACATCGACTGCGGTGAAAGCATGGCAGTCGTAAGTGACCATGATGACTCTCTGTGGAGTAGGTAAATTGCAAGATGGAGTTGGAGACTACATGCATCTGTTAGCAGGGGTATAATCATAAAGGACGTTGTAATCACATGGAGTGAATTCTCGGACTCTTTGTGACGATTGGAAGACCCCCTCCGCAATTTATCAGTTACCTTCTGGATGCGAGAAGACTGTGGCAAGTCAGAACGTTCGTGAACAGCAGAACCATCATCGGGGTTGAATAGGGTAGTCGCAATATCAGGAGGGGCCGCTTGGCCAGGCGTGCTTGGGGGAGGGGTCGACTCTACGGCGTTAGAGCTTTGGCTGGAGGGGGAAGAAAGAGTGGGGTTTGAGTGCGAGGAAGTAACATGGTGAGAAAGATCGGTGGTTAGCGTCGGATTTGCAGGCTTGAAGGAGCGATACGGGGATGGCGGAACTATCGATGAAGGGGGCTGGTGCGAAGACGAGTGAGAGGGTTGAGAGGGATGGTGTAGTTGTCTGCGACGTTCCTCATCACTGCTGCTTGATTCGCCCGGATCAGGATTTGCGAGTACGAGAACCCGACGGCTCCGGTGCACGCTCGACTTTGTGTCCTCAGACATGGTATGGGACGGCATGCACGCGTTGCCAACGCTGTCTGATTGACTTGGTGCTATCTGTGAGAGAAGGATGTGGCAAGGGGGGAACAAGAAGATGAAAGTGGGAGAGAGAAGAAGAAGAATGGGGAAGAGAGACAATGGCGGAGGGAGGAACACCCCAGCGAAACGGTGCTGAATGTATGCGCGACCGTCGGTCGAGAGATGGGCCGTTGGAAGTGCAGGCAGGGCGGCTGACATAATCAGAATAGCAATACCACATCCTCATCCTATCCTAATTCTCTCACAACCATGCACGTGACCACTACAAGTACAACACGGTCGAGTACAATTCGTAATTATGAATTACCGTATATGATATGCCGTCCGTTACTCGTGCATTCCTGGGTTCGTTTCCATTCCCCTATCGTCAAACGACATCCCCTCGTGCATCTCCACCTGTCCAGGAACCTCAGCGTGTCTCTTATGCCGCCGAGAACCAGGACCGTGTTACCTTTGGAAACTCCGCACGTTCGCTTAACATACTTTCCCCCCAACAAAGAAGCTTGAGAAGCTGCACAAGCTTCACTTCTTTCCCCTGGCCGAAGCTATCTAGAATAGCGGCATTCACTTCCCCTGCCGTCTTCATTCGTTGCGCAGGAGACAGCAAATCCGTAATTGCAGATGGTGCTGATGTTGACGAATCAAACGCCAGTAGTGCCATTGTTCGTTCCAGTTCCGCAAGAAACTCCGGGCTCTCCTCCCCCCGTGGCGCTAGCTCGTCTTGAGCGAACTGCAACGCCTCCGTAATGCGCCCTTGGCGTATGTATTCAATAAGCTTCTGCTGCTGGAGGTGAAAATAAAGCGAAGGATTCGTGTCCAATATCTAAAAAAGAGATTAAGTAAATCTCATCGACGAGCTTGAATAAGAATGCAAATCATATTGAAGACTGAAGTTTTGATGTCAAATCTCATCACCGACTTTCAAGTCTGAGAGTGGTGCATGAAACAATTTAATCCTTTCCCACCTCAAGAATACTCCAGCAACGGACAAAAAAAACCTACCTCGGGGTTCAAATCATTCACACGGGTAATTGCTTCCTCAACGTCGCCTCGCTGTAGTGCCTCACGGATCACCATCCTACTCTCGACAGACTCAAAGTCCACAGGAGGTGTTATTCCAGCTTCATCACTGAATTCTTGGGCCGCCGATTTGTATCCTTCTATCACAAGATAATCCATTATAAGTCGGTTTAAGTCACTAAAACCAATGTCATATTAGACTTCAATGAACAAGAAAAGGCCAAACTATAAATCAGATAATACATGCAAATTTGTAAAACTCATCTTGGAGATCAGAGAGATTCCCATTGATGTCCTCATCGTATGACGGCTGAAATATGAAAAAAAAAAATACCCACTGTTTTGTAACCTGGACTTCATGGAGGTGACGTTCCCACTCATCCTTGCGTAATGAAATTTTCGGAGGCTACGTAGCACGTATCAGTAACCCCGCCACCGCTGGAATCGAGGAGGGCACGAACCATGAGTGTGACTACCATCGACGCGCGGGAAATTTAAATCTACGCAAAATTTAGGGCAGGCCTGGGATCCGATTTAGCAACAAGGGTAGACTTGACGTGTAGACTCCTCTGTAGTAGATTCAAAGGATGGAAAAGAAAATAGAACGTTGGGACACTTCGCAATGCGGTACTCCGTTTCTATGTACGTCGCCACTACACCTTCGAAACAACCCCACCAGATCGTATCATGTCAAAAAACGCGTCCCTGCCCGCTGCGTCTAGGTGAACAAGCAGACAGGTTGCCAGGAGGTTCCACATACTTGGTTTTTCCACTCTAGATAGGTCGATTTCATCACATTTTCTCTTTCTCTTACCCTTTCCGAAGATTGATGGAGTAGGTAGCGAGGGTTTTCCAGTACCACGACATGCCATTGCTTCTTCCTCGGCCGTCGCTGCGGCTAGTTGCGAATGTTGAATAGTATTGAAGAGTTTGACTACTGATTGGGCAGAAGACCAGATAAGCAACGAGGTCGAAGTATTCGGTGTAGTGCCATTTGACGTACCACCTCTCTGTGCGACTTTGCGCAATGTTCGCTCACTCTCACCGCCCCATCCTCCAATAACATCCCTGATCCTGCCCCTTTCCCCTCTTTCCTTGCGTTCTATCTGGATTACTTTTTTTGCCTCCGACTCTAGTTTCGCATCATTTTTTTGGTGCGTGACGGAGGGCTTGAGCGAGAGGGGAAGACTTGAAGGTGCATCCGTGTCAAGGAGGGATCGCAGTGTCGTGCCAAAATGTGAAGGCTCTGTAGCTCGTCTCCTGCGTTTCATGGTCTTCTTTGATTTCGCCTGTTTCCCACCGGCAATCTCATCATCTGTGTTTCGAAGACTCTCCACATAGCTGACATCTCCCCCGTCGGAAGATTCCAAGAGCTCAGAGTTGCTTGAGGTGATCGAATCGTCCTCCAGCTTTGACCGTTTGCTCACCGACATGCTGTCCTGAGTGGAGAAAGGGAAACATTGAATGTATGTTAGTACACTCAACTAGTTTAGTAACGCACGTGCCACCATATTCATTCCTTGTCTTACTTGCTGAGCAACACCGGGCTCTCCGAATCTCATAACTGCTTATCCGGTTCGCCGTGGAGTTATACGTCTCTTTCCGCCTGAATTGAAACCTCTGGGCGACAAACTTCTTAGTAACGAATTGTCCTCAATCATTTTACTTACTGACTTCGTCGGGCTGGTTGACCCATCCTTGAGCCGATCCCTTTAACCCGACAATGACTTCCGCTAATGCAGCGCTGCGTGCTGTGGACTTAACTCCGGAACCGGACCTCCACCCTTTGTACCCCAGTCCTGCTCAAATCGCGTATTTGTTATCCCCTCACTCCGGTCTCGACCCCCAACAGAAGACTATCCTTGTTTGCCATTGCCTCTCACGAGCTTGTCTGTTTGGTGACCTGGCCCTCCTGCAGTATATCCTCACGGATCGCCAAGCTCAGCCGTACCTGGACCTCAACACGCACGACGAAGACGGACTTGGCCTGATCAGCTTGGCCATACAGGGATTTGGGTCAGAATCAGACAGAGAAGTCGAACGCGAAGAGTGTGTCCGCCTCCTCATCGCTCAGGGCGCCGATGTCTCAAATGCTGACCACTGTAAGTGCATTCGCAGCTGATGTGTGTACAATCAGTCAATTATTCACTAGCTGGTTGGACCCCCCTCCACCACGCTGCTATATCAGCACCACCAAGCTTGGTGTCATACTTAATGACCCACGGTTGCTCACCCTTCTCGGTGACAAGAAGGCAACTAACGCCACTTGATATTGTCACCGCCCACACGCTTCTTCCAGGTCGTGAGGATATCGCTTTGCTGCTTGAAGAGTCCATGAGGGGTGAAGGTTGGACCGGCGGTAGGATGGAGCAAAGGAGAAGGGCCCTCGATGAACATCTGAAACGTAGGGATCGTCAGAAGGACCTTTACAATAATGCGTCAAAGATCCTGGACTTACCAACTCGATGGTGGGAAGAACACGATATTGAAACCTCATCAGCTATCTCTGACTCGGAAGACGAAGACTCTGATGAATCCTTCTATGTAAGTGACATATTTTTGTCCGGAATATTATCAACTCAAAAGTGCAGACTCCTCCTCCGGATTTCGCTTTCATGCTTGCTTGGTCCCCTCAAGACTTGGACAATATCTTCAATGCCGTCATCACTGATACTCAAATGTCCGCTAGGAATGCACAGCCTGCCAATACACTCTATCTCATGGCACGTTTTGCATGTTTAACTTGTGATGCAACGTGGTTGGAAGACTTAATTCTCGGTGCAACAGACGTCATCGAGGAGAAATTTTTCGTAAGTCACCACTTCTTCAGCCACAGTCTCACGTACTCGATGCGCGTTCAGAATCGTTCAGAAGATGTGACTTGTCTGATCTTTTGGTTATATAACGTGACTGTTTGGCTCCACCTGATGCAATGCGACAACTCCATCAATGATGCTTGCGAAATGCTCGGATCATTTGAGCTCCTGGAACAAGTCATCGACTCTGTCTTTAGTGGGTGATATTGAAGTGCACTATTATTTCCTTTTGCTAAACCTTGCTAGTTTTCATCATTCGCTTTGCGGAACGCAAAATAGACCAATTACTGGATGCAGCGTTACTAGAGAATGCGTCAGTTTCTGCCGGACTCGATAGCATCCAATTTGAATCAGAGTGGTCATTCTTGAGGTCGTTTACTGCCAAAAAGAAGACGGGCGCCTCCAGTACTCCCCTTCGCAACGGTGTTCCATCATCACCCCCCTTTTCATCATCACGTCCTCCATCACCTTCAGTTAGCCTAAATTCGCCTCCTCCGGCTACTCCGAAGGCGCTCTCGTCTTTACGGCAAACATTATCTCGCACGCGGACTCCGATCAACACCATTTTCGATGGTAGTTCCCTGTCAAACGGATTGCAGGAATTGGTGTCATTCATCACCGCTCTTCACACCTTGTTGACTTTGTCGGATATTAACCCCGTTTTAATCATACAGTTTTGGTCCCAGGTCATGTATTGGACTTCCAGTAGGCGGAATAGTTTCAAGCCTATATTTTGACTTAAACAAGTCCAGGTGAAATCTTCAACCGCGTGCTAACCAGGAAGAAATATTTATGCCGGTATGAATTCCGGAATCACGCATAGATGTGGCCTGACCGCAACAGCTCTCGAGCGATTCAAGTTGGCTTAAACCTGTCCGCACTGGACGAATGGATAGATGATATGGGCCTTCCACGAGGAATATTATCCCATTTCTCACCTGTTAGGGACCTCTTGATGTGGCTTCAGGTAGCTTTTGATTACGCTTCGCCGTGTTTACTTAAAATCATAATACATTACAGCGATTATCATCTATCAGCGACTTCTCTGATTTAGTTTCCACCATCCAGGCAATGAAGGGCATAAACCCACTCCAGGTAATTCATGTCTATTGCCTATTGGTCAATTCTAATCACCATCGGACGCCAATAGATGAAACGCGCTGTGCGCGATTACAAGTATGAAGTTAATGAGGGCCGTATGACCGAGGAGTGTATACAATACTTGACACAGCTACAAAAGGACTGGGAACGCCACAGAGTCAAAATAGGGGTTGAGGCATTGCGAAAGGAGGTAAGACGACCGATACCGGTGACTTTTTCCGGTGTTGAGCCTGCTATTAGATCAGTGAACGAGAACGAGAACGAGAAATCGATGATTACTCCGTTACTGACCGATCCGCAAGTACGAGAACTCCCAGCATATCTACTACAGATACCTCCGCAATGCAGCACAATGTCAACTTGCTGTTCGATAGAACATTTGATCAGTCATCTTGGGAGTGCACTAAGGCACCACAAGTTCTGGGCGAACTCATGGACTCGCGTTATATGCTGCCATTGTTCCTCCCATCCGATCCCCGCATGCTATCGGCCGCACCCTCCAGGCGAAATATTATAGATTTTACCAGCCGTACTTCGAGCCACCAATCCGAACCACGGCTTTCAAGCCGAATAAGCGTAGTGGGGTCGATGGGGTGGAAGTCTCGGAGTCATCTGGTTCGTGAAGTTAGTATCGATACGCTGCGATGGCTCGACAGCTTCAAACCATCGAGGTGGGCGAGGCCAATCCAGATGGAGCCCTCGCCACCTCCTTCCCCTGTTAGCGATAAGGACCTTCAGAGTAATATCAATGCCGTTCAGTCATCCCTGCAATTAACTCCTCTCACTCGGAAGCCATCCAGTAGGTGCAAAAATCGCACAAGCCTGCTGGTGGACCAGTTCGCGCCACTTGCACCCTCGTAATTACTTGCACGGGCTCTAGATTGTTCCATTCCACTTACATGGTTTGTTGATCACGGACTCATAAATTGATCTATTATACTCTGCTGTAATAGGTTGATAAACATCGAGCGCTGTACTTGTTGTCGGAACCAATCGACTGGCCGATGCTAGCGCAACTTGGGCGTGATTGGCCTTGGATTGTCATGCAGTAGTAACCTTCATTCGGATTTTTTCAACCCCCCAGACAATACTTTTTCCAACCAACTCCACTGGGTTGCATACCTGCTTGCACCCTTTGAACAGTTTGCTTGGCCATATCATCATCCGGTATAGTAGCTTGATTTAGGTTGTATAACTATTCACCCATCCCAGCCCAGTAGACGTTCACAAATATCGGGGTTTTATTATTCAAGGCTCCGCTTACTCTAGATCATCCGCTTGGCGTGCGAAGGCTCCACTGCCATGCGGTGGGCCTGCGATTTCGGCGTATGGGTGTTTGTTTCAACCTTCCGCTTCTTCAAGACTTTCCTTTGTCCACCATTTTCTCAACCTGTCTCCGGAAGATATGGCTTATGATTATACCAGATCCCCTGAAAGTTCTGGTGATCCATTTGGTGATGGTGCTCGTGATGAACCATTCAATCCAAGCAACTTCAACTATGATGATGCCAAAACACCTGTCACATATGTCAACGACATCCCTGCAGCTCTGGATAGGACACGTTCACCTGTGGGACAGACGGAGGCGGGGTCATTGGCGGCTGACTATCATCAGCACAACACTTCTCCTTACGTCGGGGCTCCTGGCCGACTTCCTGAACCTTCCTCGTACGACGATACCTTGTTCAATCCCTACGATAGTAAGATGAACGCCCCGTATCGTGATGATGATTTTCGCCCTTCATCTATCGTCGAAAAATCAGATGCATCACTGGTCCCCAATGCAGCAGATATGGGCAGGTCATCAAATTACCAAGATTTAGGTATGCAATCAAGCACTAATGGAAATGGGCTGGTTCATGGTTTCCACAGAATATGCAGAGCCATCAGAACCAAATCCTGTGTCAGAGAAGGGGACCACTTTCAATACCCTCTTTGGATCTGGAAAATATCCTATGGAGCAGCGGATTGAGGACAAGAAGAGGGGGATTCCACGGCAAAAGCATCCTTTCGTTGGTATGTTAGCTCATGATCGGAACGTGTTCCTACTGAAATTCTTTAGTATACGCACTTACCATCGCCATGGTGGGTGTATTCATCAATGAACTTGTAGTAAACACTCGGGCACAAGGAACTCCGGTGTCTTTCAAGGTAAGTCAGGATGTTTAATCCTACGATCTGCTTTTACCGCCCCCTAGCCTGTCGTAAATCCTATGCTGGGACCTTCCGCGAGCGCGCTGATCAATCTTGGTGCCCGCTTTCCCCCGTGCATGAAGTCTGTGCAGAATTTGTCGTCATCTACTTTGATGCCGTGTAGGGACTGCAATCGGTCCGTATTTCTGTGTGCTGAGCGTTTAAAGGTCTGAATGATACGTCAAATCCACCAAATATACTTTGCACCATTGAAGAAGTATGTGGTTTTGGAGGATTCCAAGGAGGTTCCCCAAATCAATGGTTCCGGTATATGGCATCTCCCACGTTTTTGAGGGCTGTAATCATGTTTTCTAGGTTCATCACCGCTATATTCCTACATGCAGGCTTTATCCATATTATCCTCAACATGCTTGCTCAGCTGACCATATCTGCACAGGTAATCGTCATTCCATGTTATCCGGCGTCGTTGACTCTTTTGTTAGATTGAGCGTGAGATGGGCTCTGCGGGGTTTATGATCACTTACTTCGCCGCTGGAATTTTTGGGTGTGTCACACTAACAGCCAAAGACTCAAGACTTGCTGACGATCTCAAAGTAACGTTCTTGGTGGCAATTTCTCCCTCGTTGGTGCCCCGTCTGTTGGTGCTAGTGGAGCAATATTTGGGACAGTCGCTGTGACCTGGGTTGACCTATTTTCTCACTGGAAGTATCACTACCGTCCTGGCCGTAAGGTACGTTGATTTGCCAAATAGTAAAGCCAAATTTTAAGGTGGTTAGCTGGCTTGGATGACTGTGGAGCTCTTATTTGGCATTGCCCTTGGTTATGTCCCATGTAAGCACTTGTGTTTGTTCCATTGAACCCCCACTTGACCTACATCTGAGACAAGACGTTGATAATTTTGGTTTGTTCATTCATGAAGTTACTGTGCTCTTATGTGCTAATTTTTCTATTAGCTCATTTGGGAGGGCTTTGTATGGGCCTTCTCGTTGGCACTACATTGTATCCCGTCCTCAGCTCCTCGAAGAGGCACAAGAGCATCATGTGGGCATTGCGTCTTGCTGCCATCCCACTGGCTGTTGTACTCTTCGTCGTACTGATCCGAAACTTTTATACTTCTGATCCATATGCCGGTACGCAGGTCTGCGAAAACTCAGTAATTATCCAAGCCTTGACAATTCTTAGCGTGTTCTGGTTGTCGATACCTATCTTGCATACCTACCGCTTCGAATAACTATTGCAAAGGGACAGGTAAGTTTCAAGGAGCATTTAGGCTTACGTTCTGCGTTCTCAATGTTGAGCATAGGCCTTACCACCACGAGCAGTGGGACAAGCATTTAGCCGCACTGGCGGACGGATGGTTGGATAGATACATAGTACATGGTCATATCAATTATGGACGGACACGGACGTGGACGATTATTTACTTCAAGCAATGGACTTGTGCTTTCAATGATTCCACGTGAACAACGATTATAGCCGCAGTTGCGGTGTCGTTATTTGTCGGATAATGGTCCTTCAAACAATCCTTCAAAGCTAGAACGCAATGGCCGCAAAAACAACAGTCTCTCTTGACTCGTCATGGTATCATTATCTCGTGTTGACAGTTCTGCTATGTGTGCTCGTCGCTGGATGGCTGCGGGTCGCCCTCTTCGGTGCGTCATTTTGCACACCACACTCTTTACTTTGCTCATTCGTCCGCTCAGACCAATATGATCCCATGCGTTGCAACACTTTGTTGTCGACAGGAACCTGGCTCGATGGTGCATATCGTAACTGGCAACCAGACGGTAGGCATCTTCCAATTATGAATCACGAAAGTTAAGGTTGCTTGATAGGGTGTATGCTCCATCCATACCAACCCAGAGACGCCTCTCACTGCTTGTCGTCTCGCCAAGTTGTCTTTATTGGTGACTCAGTGACACGGGGGCTTTTCTTCCAGTTTGTACATGCCGTTGACTCCATGCTTCCAAAAGAACCTCTAAATGACGGCGCAAAGCATTCCGACCATTCCTTCCTTTCTGCATCACAAACAAAACTTGACTTTATTTGGGATCCATTCCTGAATAGCACATCCGCATTTGAGCTGATAAACTCGTCAAGACAACTATCGACTGATGGACAACCTGAGCGACCTGCCTTGCTTGTCCTCAGTTCAGGGTTATGGTACCTCAGGTATGCAGATACCTCCGGCGGGCTCTCAGCGTGGGAGGCCACTATAGAAGCGCACATCGAAGCAATAAATAGAGCTCGTATCAAGCCGGCTGATGAAGTTGTCTTTCTTCCGGTAGAGGAGATTGTGCCTTCGAAGTTGTCGCCTGAACGATTTAATACCATGCACTCTTCCGACATAGATGCAATGAATTCCGACCTCCACCACCGCATCAAGCCGTCGATAAATAGTTCTTGGAGGCATCTTCTGGGCCCTGCTACCTCCTCGCGGATTTCACTTCCATCGGTGTTCAACAGAATGTTAGAGGACTCACAGACTCAGGATGGCCTCCATTTTACCGAGGCTACTGTCAAGGCTCAAGCGAATATACTGCTTAACCTTCGGTGTAATGACAAATGGCCCCAGGCGTTTCCGATGGACAAGACCTGCTGCCGAATGTATCCTTGGCCAGGGCCAGTGCAGTCACTTGTGCTTGCGAGTCTGCTGCTCTGTAGTTGCACCATCATTTATCTCTCCCGTAAGTAGCATTCTTCCAAGGTTATTTCCGCGCTATCTGATGTCACCCAGGTACTAAGCATTGGGCTGTGAACAAAGAATATCTTCCAGCGACAATCTTTGGTGCTTCCATATGCTTGATTTTTTTTGCAGACCGGACAGGATTGTGGCTCAAAGAACAGAAACAGTTCGATTCATGGATATTCGGCTTCTTATGTTTGGCCTCGCTTACAGCCGGATTGGCGACAGTTCGGAGGGCTGACAGAGACCTTGGCTTCCTCAATCGTGACCAGACTGACGAATGGAAAGGATGGATGCAGAGTATGTTGACCCCCTCCCTACTCATAGTGTACTAATAAGATTGCTTCAGTTGGAATTCTGATATATCACTATTTGGGTGCCTCAAAGGTATCCGGTATCTACAATCCGATCCGAGTTCTTGTCGCATCGTATCTTTTCATGACCGGGTATGGTCACACGACATTTTATCTAAAGAAAGCGGACTTTGGTTACCCCCGTGTTTTTCGCGTACGCCCGATTTCTGGCACTCCAACTATGTGCTGATGGTTCTCTCTTGTAGATATTAGTACGACTGAATTTACTGACGCTTACGCTTGTCTATACTATGAACACGGACTACCTCTCTTATTATTTTGCCCCCTTGGTCTCCATGTGGTTCTTGGTCATTTATCTGACATTATGGATTGGATCACAGCTCAACGACAGTATACCGTTCCTTGTCGCCAAGACAACCTTGTCAATGGGTACATTTGCAGCATTCGTAAACCAGAGGTGGCTCATGGAAGGATTCTTTAAAGTCTTGGAACACGTCTTCTTTATCCGCTGGTCGGCAAATGAATGGACCTTTCGAGTATCCCTCGATCAATACATCGTGTACTGTGGCATGTTTACTGCACTTGTCGTCATCAAGGTTCGCGAAAAACGCCTTACTGAACATTCTATGTGGCCTATATTTGTGCGCACATGGATTGGGATCTCTGTTCTAGTCCTTGTGTGGTACACGCATTTCGAACTCGCGCAAGAGGACAAGTTCGCATACAATGCCTGGCACCCCTATATCTCATTTCTCCCCATCCTCGCCTTTGTTGTCCTCCGGAACGCTACCCCTCTCTTGCGGTCGTGTTCATCTCGTGTCTTTGCATTCATTGGCAAATGTTCACTTGAGACGTTCATCGTGCAGTATCATCTGTGGCTTGCAGCAGACACCAAGGGTATACTGTTACTTATCCCCGGAACAAAATGGCGCGGTGTCAATTTCGTGCTATCAACAACAATCTTCGTCTACATATCCTATCAAGTGGCATGGGCTACCGGGGAAATCACAAACTGGATATGTGATGGGGAGAAGAGTATACTTGTACTTCCTACTCGCAATGCACCAGGTAGTGGAGTGCCAACTACCAACAATGCTCGCTCAGAAGCTGTGCCCTTAGCCACAGGGAGCACTGATAGTTCTTGCACTCCATCCGAGGCGCTTCCGTCCCGGCCACAACGATGGGTAGATCGGTTGGTCGAAGGGACAAGTTCTCGCCAGTCAGATGTGAGAGGAAAAGTCCTGGTGTGGGCTGCTCTCATGTGGTTGGCAAATGCATTGTGGACAAAGCCTTGAGACATCTTGGCTATGTGACATAAAAACTTGACTAGCACAGCAACCTACATCCAATAGGGATCTGTAGGGACACTCATATTCAGTATATCTTAGATAACAGTACAGGGTGGGTCAGTATTAGCATGGAAGCTCATCAATGCTTGTCCTTTAGACAAGATCAGGGCTTGACTTCTATTTGTCACATCATGTGGGGCAAAAGGGAAAAGAGACTCACCATGATGGTGTGAACTTCAAGCTGAGGAGTGGAACTGGATGTCAGCACTCATAATCACAAAGTGACAAGAAGCTCAGAAATTTGGGTATATCAAGAGGGTTCACGAGCCAACCAAGGCTTCGAAGTAGCGATTCAAGTTGTTCGTCATCGCGACGGATGGGAAACGGAGGGAGAGTACGCACCTTTTGCAAAGAATGGATGGGTAAAAACAAGAACAGCGGCAGTTTATATATGGTCACGTGACGGTACTCAGGGCAGGTCAATAATCCCTGTGGAGCCTCAAGGCAGGCTTGGTACGGACCAACCTACATCCTCGCCACCCATCACCCACCATGGCAAACGTCGTCCACCCACCACTCAATTTTCTCCATGAATCGACACATTTATCCAATCCTCGCCTTGGCTTCAGCTTTGGGCTCTCCGGAAACTCGCCGGGGACAAGCAAGCAACCTATTTACATCACTGGTCACACACAACCATCTGCGTTCCAACAGCTCACTTCACACATAAATCTGCCACCCCAGGCTCACCGTGTCCAGAAACGCCGTCATGAAACAGAGGATGATGCAGAATCTAGCCGGCATCTCGGGAGGGACGTTACGATGGACCGAAGTCCCACACCCGAACGGTTGAAGAGGGTTGCCCCGAAGCGTGTCAAGGTCTCCCCGCGAGATGATGAACCCAAGGAGCAATATTCCCAGAGAACAAGTAAAAACGTGGATACAGATGGTGACGTTGACGTCGGTGTCTTGTTAGGTATGAGTATTCCCCAATCAGCCCAAGCCCAAGCACTGAGTAGTCATCGTCTAGCGAGCCTTCCGCCGCAGGCTCTCTTGCCACTTTTGAATTCTTTGATAAATGCCCAGCCTTCGCTAAAATCACTCATATTACCCCTGATACCCCGCCCAACGTTGGATACGGCTACACAGGCACTGGAGCACTCTGCTAGGAAACTGCGGGATGCTTATCCTTACTCAAACACACCCATTTTTTCCTCGGTTTCTGCGACGACATCTCTCGGGTTTGGATTTGGATTCAATTCGCAACGGTCGGGTTTTGGATCAAGTATGGACGACGACCAAAGGAATAGTGGAGCGAATGACAGCAGTGGGATGCGAGAGTCCTACATCCTATCTCGACTTCGGCCCCACATTCATGAATTTGTATCCGCATGCATGTCATATGTCCCTTATTTTTCCTACGTGTCCTGTGCACAGACGGCTCCACAGCAACACTCTGATTCATGGCCGCGCGGACATTCAGCTGTGCTGCAATCGCAGCATAAAGACAAGTCTCATCCAACGGAAACATTTATGTTCCTCTTCGCCCTCACCACACACATAACAAACCAGCCCCCGCTGACACAGGCTTCGCTGGGGCCTCTCTTACTTCCACGGCTGTCGAGAGAGTGGACGGCATGGGTTGACCGGATAGACCAAATAGTCAATCAGGAAGGGGGCATGTTTGGTGGTGAGACGGTGCGATGTTGGGAGAAGACGCTGAATGAGTTTGCAGAGATGAGGGGACCAGAGGGATGGGGTCTGATGAGGGAAGTGCGGGATCGGTGGGTTGCCAAGGTGGGATGGCTGGTAGGGCGGAACGTGCTACACCCGATGGAAGAGGCTTGACTTTGATGACTTTTGACTTTGACTTTGATCTACACTTTTCTTTTCTTTCTTTCTTTTTTTTTTTTCCACTGAACATCTGTACCATATCATCTAATTCTATATTGTGGCGATGCAGAAGGGTCATGCAAAGTCTCTGTAGATCTCGCGCTCAACTCGTCGCTCGCCTGTCCAAATGGCCCACCCCCAAGTCAGACCCTCCCACCTCCCGCCAGTCCTTGTATCGGAATCTGCTCTTTATAACCTCCAACACGCCCTTTTCCATTCGCAAAACCATCGACTATTATTTTGATTGGCCCAGAGCACTCCACTCCACCAAGTCATTCAACCTCCTCATCAGTCTGGCCCTGCGGTGTGCATCTTTCGCGTCAGTTGGTCGTCTATTTAGCGCTATGCAAGCAGAGTCTATCCCACAAAATATGGAAACTCGAAAGCTGCATGTCAGGTGGTTTGTTAGAACGGGTAGATGGCATGACGCTTGGAAACACGTCTTGCTGATCACCGGGAAACAAAGCTTGTCCACCGGATCGCCTACAAACCCAATTCCACTCCCCCTCTGGTTGGAACTCTTTGGCTCGCAGCAGCGCGGTGCGTTGCGCCGTTGGGTCATCACCGACCGCCAGCCCAACACGGTTTCTCATCGGGACGCTGGTGCTCGACCACCACCTCGGAAACATCTTCTGGCACGCGCATGCCAGACACCTTTGACCGTCGAACTGTTGCGATACCGAACGCTCTTGCGAGTTTCCCCTCTGCTTTCTTCCTCTGACCATGTTCAGATCCTACCTAGAACCATTCTCATCATCACCCAGACAATGTACACGGTCGGCCAGAGGAGCCTAGCGCTCTCCACTGCCCTGTCGTACTTGGAATCCCTTCCCTCTAAACTCAGACGGTGCGATCGGCGCAGAGTTCTCGACCTCGTCCACCTTCATCTTTCTGCGGTCACCCGGCACAGGAAGCCAGGTCTGAAACAACATTTTACCCAGCGCCGTATTCTTCACAAATTTTTGCATGCTCGCCCGGATTTGTCTCCTTTGTCCTCTACTCTGTTTCTACTTCTCAAGTCGTTGCGTGGCTGCCGCCGGAGTGGCACGCTTGCTATGCAATGTCTGCGTTATTTTGAAAAGAGGTGGGGCCCACGCGTTCAGTCTGGTTTGGTCCGCCGACGTATCGCGAGTCTCGCACTCAAAGAAGGCCGCTTAGACATTGTCGAGGTCATGATGAGGTTGCAATACCGTTATAGAATCTTCGCAGGTATCCGTCGGACCCTTTTCACGTCGAGACGAAGACCTTGGCGGACATTGTTCGGTCGACGTGGGGCTGAGAACCGAAGATGGCACCTAATAGAGGAGAAGTATCGACGCCGAGTAACGTTGAGATCCGGGACACCATAGTGGGGTGCAGTTTTACTTCAGCTTGCTAGTCTACTCTGCAGGGAACTAGTAGACAGTCATACCATGAACCACGGTACTTTGAGAAAACCACATGCTTGTTCAGTGTTCGCATCACCGATGGCTAGGAAACTACATTACATCACAAATCGACGCTGAAAGTCACGTCATGCAACGAAACAATTGCTTTTTCTGAGAAAAAGATATACTGTCAAGAAGACCAACAAAATCCCCGAGTAATTAAATCACAAGTAGCACCTCGAGAACGTACTTGGAGGAAGACACGACGGCCAGTTACCTAGTGAGATCGCCGATTCCCACTCCGTAGCGACTGTACGGTATAAATCAAGGGCGGCCCGTGCGTTCTCAACCTAAAAAAAAGGCAATGTTGTTAAGTAATTCTGCACTCCGTGGCACAGCACGCACAATATCTGTGCCCCGTGAACAGATGATAAACGACATACGGGATGTATGTGACCATCTTGGCAACGACGACACATAAGATGCCACATAAGTGTTTGCAGGCCAATCACTTGATTTGGAGAACGCAGAGCATTTCTGAACGGTTGATACAAGGCAACGTCACGCGTAGCTACGGCCGGATGTGGAATGCCCAACACTACAGCCAATGGCCATGCAGTCGGTTTAGCCGCCAGAGTACAAATTAGCGCGTGCACTCTACCGGAGAGGTCGTGCCATAGGCTGTGTCCAACAATTACTTTGCCCTTGATGAGCTCTGCAACGTGCTGTTGAACCCGGTCAAATGAGGGTATGTCACCTACGTCGGTGGTCAGAATTTCCAGAATAAACCCTGTGGAATAGTATGGCAACTTACTGGCCATTAGATGAGAAGCCTCAATCCCGGTTGTAGTGGTTCTGTAATCACTGACTTGCATGGTCGGCGCAACATAGGTATCCAGTATCACATCGCCCCTGAAGTCGACAATCGATACGCGACTTGAAAGCGGAACCGGTGAGGTAACGACGCATGCGACTGAAATCAAACACACATACGCGAGCATTGCGGTGGTGCCGCCTGGTCCCACTCCTACATTGCTGCAAGAGAGCGCAAAAAATTGGTCATTACTAGGGATAGGATATTTGGCCGCCATTCTTGAAAAGTCAGCGGATGATTCTGACTTACGGTGCGTGCGAGGTAGATATATGTACGGTGAATACACATCGAGTGTGGTTAGGATGACAGGGAATTGACTCCAAAAGGCCTTGCTAGCTCTCGGGTGGAGCGTAAGTTTCAATGAACCTTCCTTCTAAGTCGCAAAGTGGAAACGCACCGCCCATGGGCCTATCCACACTGAATATCACCCCCGTTCAAGTGGTTCAGCCCTCACGTAAAAGTGCACCGTCGAGGGACAATGGAGAGCTAAAACAAGACAGAATGTGTCAACACAAATGTCCGCCAATCTGCTGCTAAATAAAAGTGATATTTGGCGACGTTCCTGAAACTTCATCCCAGCTGCCAGACCGGCGGGAGAAGAAATATGTAAAGTACCATGCGGAGATCTGACTAAAAGCCTGCCGAAGCCTCCAGCTCCAGCCTTTTCCACCTTCACCCACAGAGCAGTGAGGATAGGTAGCTTCCATAACAATCCTCTTGGGCGTACTCGGCTTGAATTCCCGATGCTTCGGAAGATCTATAAACATGTTGACGAGTTAAAGTTTCCCAGTGATACTCATTACCCGGCTGAGATTCGTGAAAAACCAAAATAAAAAATAGAAAAATGCTGCGGGAGAACAGGGATGACGGCGGTTATCGAAACCCCACGGATATCATGCAAGTTACTCGGTGCATAACCGCGGTCAGGGTAAGCAAATTGAAATGATGAGATCAAGGAAACCCAAGGCATCCGTTGGGGGACTCCATCACTGTAACCATCACGACGGCGAGGCTTCCAAGTCCAATAAATCTGACTGATGCAAAAAGTCTGGTGGAAGTTGAGCTTTTGGAAGCGCCTCGCAAAGAAAGCATTCGGAACTTGCCGGCGTCTACGAACAGGCAGGCAGGAGGCAGACAAAGAGCGTCTGTGCCTGCAATATCGAAGCCTGTTAAAGTTTCTCCGCTAGAAAATGCATGACACTCCTCTATGGTCACCAAGAACGGTATTCTGAGTGGCATTTTTATGTATTGGCACTCATCTTTGGTTGTTCTCGAACACTTTGAATCTGTCCATTGCGCGCTGTTTATCTCCAAATGTACCGTTGGATGTGGGCGTGTGCCTCTAAAGTGGCGGTTGCGTATATCCCCCGAGATTCCAGTGTGGCTGGCGTTTTATGAGGGGAAGTAGCCTTACGGGGTTACTCAGGCTACAGCTTACCACCACAACCTTGTTTTCGGTCCCTCCGGCGGTCAACTATTGTCATGATGCTGATTCGTATACCAGAATAAATTTTCTGAACGCCGAATATCTGCTAGATCTGATTCTGTTGCACGTATATTTCGAGTTGTCTCGCCGTTGATTCAAAACCCAAGAATACAGGCCGGCCCTGTGTCCCGAGTGAATGTCAGGCGTTGTCGATCGTCTCGATTACAAGATACCCACAAACAAAGACGAGTTCCTCTGATAGGGAACTGTGGCCCATATCTCGCCGAGGCGTCGTAAGAGGAACAAGACCACCTTGGTCGGCGAATGGTACGGCACAACAACAATACAAACGCCCCTGCTCCCATCGCGACCTTTCACCTGGTAAACTTGGCACCTCTTTGAACGTAAAATATGAAATACGGTTTCGTTTCAAAAACAATGCGCCACGAATGCTGTGGACGAATGAGCGATCCCTGAGTCGGATCAAAGCCAGAAGTTAAGGCGAGCGAAGTCGTCCCTTAGACTACTTCGGGGGTACAAATAAGAGACGGCGGGGAAATGAGGGTTGCCATTGCTTCATGTCCAGGATGACTCAAATGAGGGTGCGGCCCTGCAATATCACCTAGGAAAACGAGCGTGATAAGACACCAAACGTAAATTGGATCGTTGGAGGGCACGCTGCCCAAAGATCGCAGTGCTCAAGATCGCGATGTACCATTGATACCACCTCACATTTCACCCGCGAGAACCGTTTCTCTTGGACTAGGCTGGGTTATGGCAACGGTCTGCCAGTTCCTAATCGGATCCTCTTTTGCTAGGACAACGCATTGTCGGTAACGCAGTACAACGTGTGGTGGGCAGTTCTCAGAGTCCACAGCTATCACCAAACGTGGACATGTCCGACCAACAAGACAAGCCCCACTCCTCCCTTGGGGCTTCCTCAACTCACCCACACGACAAACAATGCCGGATTTGCTATGATGGCGGAGAGTCAGACCCGGCCTTGGGCAGGTTGTTCAAGCCATGTCTCTGTGCGGGCACCATCAGCGTAAGCACAAGCAAGCTAGCTAGCTTGGTCAATCTGCCAGGTGGTAGTATTGCTAATTACGCGTACATGCAAGTACGTTCACGTCAAATGTCTGCAGAAATGGAGACTATCATCTCGTTCAAACAACGCTTTTTGGCGCTGTCCCCAGTGTCACTTTCATTACCGCTTTGCCCGGACCAAGGCATATGGTCTTGCGACAAATCCAGGCAGGTGCCATTGCTCCAGACGATCAGTCGTCTGTCTGATTATGATGCGAAACTCTTTAGTTGTCGTCGGCCTCTTCTCTTCTTTTCTCTTTGTTCTCCTGGTCATGCTTTCGTCATATATCACAAGCTACTTCCTTGCTTCGATAGAGGAGCAGTCCGTGTTTGGGACGACATATTTTTTTGTCTCCCCAATTGACGTCGCACAGGATGTCATTCGCGCAGCCATTCGAATTCTCCGTGACCAGGACATCTTACCTCCAGAACTCAGTCTCCAGGCCCAGTCGATCAAGTCATCCACCCCAATTCGTCTCCCACAACCCACAGGTTTCCTCGGTCGTTTCGTCCGCAGGTTTCTACTCGGCCTTCCGATGGTTGGAGTAGGGTCTCTCATCCACATGATCCTAACCCTCCCCTTTATTGGACCATTGCAATGGATTGCCCGATGGAGAGGTAACAGGGTGAGAAGAGGAAACGACAGGGACCTAGCTGCTGCCGTGATCGTCATCTTCATTATTATCGGTGCCGCAAGGTCAGTACCGGCAGCGAGACCCCTTCCTCGGTAACATGACTCATGTCACCCTCAGAGCGTTATACAAGGTATATGGTTACACCCGGAAGTGGACAGAGCGGTTTCTGACGTGGGCTGAAGATTCAATTCTCGAAGTCAATTGAGATACGTATATATTTCTTGTCCCAAAATTCAGGTACACGTAGTTAGCTATTGGACAGTGTATGTGCGATCATGTCCGTTCACCAATTGCGCCGCAATTGACGTTTGATGCCTTCATATATGACCCTCGTTTCCGTATTACCCGAGTCCAGCTCGGCCAGATATTGCCCAACGGCTACGTCCATTCGTCCAGCAGGCAGCTCAGCGCGTGCAATCGATGATTGTGGTCGCTTAGCTTCTTCTAGCCAGTCACTAAGCAGGACAGCAATGTCTGTGGATATCGCCTGAACACTGGCCTGATGGTTGAAGGGCGGGACCTGCCAAAGATCAATAATTTGTTACGCATGAGGACCATGGAGGAGACTAACATGCGATTCGTACATGTCATGCAAAACATCCCATATCTCTGCGTGTGGCACACCACATTGAACCAAAACCCGAGGAGCCCAGCCTTTTGGAAGCTGTGCTTGATTTCGCAACGAAAAAGAGATCATCAGCATCGAAACATATCCTGGCAACAAACGTCTATCATGCCAATCGAAGGGGCAGAAACCATGGGCTCACGCAACGGGAATGCACTTTCGGAGGGGTAAAAGCGCTTTCCTAGGGGGACGATGCTTGCTATAATATGGTCAGCGAGGATTTGAGCATCTGCGTCCCTTTCCAAAGCTAGACAAGTCAGTAATGGTGCAGTTCAAACGAACAAACATTTCCTTACCATCTTCGAATATCCGGTCCCAAATGGGTCGAACAATATGTTCATCTCGGTGCTCCGATACATGAAGAATGAGAAGTTTCATGACAGGAAGATCAAAGGGTTCTGCATATAGTTGGTAGAGCTTGGCGGGTTATAGTGAGTAAGACCGATTGGAGATAACAGTTAGCTCACCTCGGACATGGTGAATAATTTTTTGTTTAACAGTCTGATCCTTTGACCCTCTTCGGCGGGATCGCTTGCGTGAGGGAGGAGTGCGTTGTATACTTCAAGCTGCACCTGGGCCACGTCAAGCTTTTCTTCAAGATCTGTGAGGAATGCGATGGCGGTCTCATGTCTGCCACTCGCGGCGACTGGATGTGACTTGGCGTTTCCGACAGCGAGAGTGAAATATTCGATCCGTGTGCTCAAGTCTAGGTCAATGCTTCAAATACTATCCATCAGTATTTTCAGGGAGAATCATTATGACATACTCTGGGGATTCTGCTAAAACAGCAAGTACTTCGGCAGCACGCAGGGGCTGACCGTCCTTAACGTAGAATTGCCACAATAGCTGATACTTCGGGAGCATAACGGGTTCCCGCCGAAAGTGGGCCTCAAGGTACTGGGGCCGCAACTTTTACACCAGTCAGCGTCTGATGGTTAAAAGGGGACTAAGATGCACATACAGCCAATAATTCATCGGCCAGCCCTCTACCGATCAACCAATCGTACAGCGTCGAATGGAATAATTGGTCATCACTGGAAAATGCCAGTGTATACGCATGGTTTCGGATTGTATCAAGGTCCTCGGTTGATATTTGAGTACGTGGGGTCTTTTCCTCAAACGAATCGAGTGAACGGAGAACGAGCTGATAGCAGTCGGTGCGTTTTTTGAAAAATTTTGCATGATCGTCGTGGGTCGGACATCCCGACAACCAATACTCGAGCCCGATGTTGTCGGGATCGACAGCTTGTGCGCAGCTCAAGGGGAGCTCAATGGCTCCTGGTCGCCGATAAATTAGTGCAGGTTGAGTTATGTGCGTGTAGTCACGGACCTTTTGCATAACCCAATTCTCGATACTCATCACATACCTCTCGAATCTTTTCAAAGTCTAGTATCCGGGCCCCCTTTGTAAACAGTCTAACGAAAAGATGAACGAAGAAGCAACGGGGAGCAGAGGACTGCTTACCTTAATGACTCTCCTAGCCAATTCTGTCGTTCAGCAGGGTTACGTGATTCGACTGCCCTGCGGAGGTTCTCTCGGGCCTACACCAGAATAGATAATTGAGGAGCTGGGCTCGAGAAAGACCAGCCTCGAGTAATTCACATACTTTATACAGCATAACGTCATCGGTACTGCAGAAAGAACCGCACCTTTGCTGCAGAACTTCGCTAATAGTATCCACCTGATCACGACATTCTAAACCTGGCTCGGTGGGGAGACGGGGGACTAAACATACGCTGATTTGTTGACCAATCTGCTGATCAATAACAACATTAACCAATGCACGCGATACATTTATTCCGTTTTGACTTGTGATCAATTCTTCATAGGTCATCGCATTTACTAGTTTCTGAGTTTCGGCATCGCACCTAGCAGCATGATAAACTGGATATATGACGATCGAGGGGATATACTTACTGGGCTATTAGCTCGCCTAATCTGTAGTCGCTTAACAAGAGCACAAAAGATATGGCTTCTATCGTCCTTGTCAGGAGCGCCTGGAGTTGGGTCACTGAATTTTGTTCAGCCTGGAAGAAGTGTTAAACTTTCACAACTGAAACCAAGAGCCAGGGTGAACCTTCCATGCTTCTTGTTCATGGCCCACAGTATTGCGTGATATGGCGGAATCACCCGGTGTAGAGTGGAAGAGATAAGGGTTTTTGTCTAGGAACTCCTTGAGAGCATACAAATTCTTCTGGATGGTAACAAGCGCATTATCACCCATGTTCAATTCTTGAAGACTGAAAGCACTGGACGAATATGAGAAAATACACGATGGAGAAGAAAACTGAAGTGCACACCCAGACTTAGTTATCCTGTCTTTCCAAAGCGGACGGATAAGGCGCGCAAAGTACATGGCAAAACCCTCTCTTCGACCGCTAAATATAGCACTTCCAGAGCTTTCACCTACAATTGGAAGTTGGGATCTGCCTAATAGGAAAGCTAGAAACTTACTCGTGCCATACGTCACTCTCTCGGTCCAGATCGGGCGTTCACCAAAGTCATAGAATGCTTGCTTTGCGATGGTCGCGACGTCAGGGCTCACAGTACACAAGGTCCCAGGCATCGAGTGACTGCCAGTGTCCATAAACGTGTTTCCACAGGCAAGCCCAAGAAGCATGGCACACGTTTCGTCTCTTCCGAAGCTGCAACACGAAACATCAGAGGGGCATTCGATATCGCGAACAAGGTCTCACCTGTCTCTAAACTCAATAATAGGCTGAACGGCACCTTCAGATTGTGCCTCTTCGATGACAGCTCTCAAATAATCCAATGCTCTGCGCTTTACGAGGAACGTAAGTCCGACATTGGTGAGGATCATGAACTGTCGGGGCGGTTCCGAGAACTGAAACGCCAATTCGTTTGTGATAGCGGGAAATGGAGCAGTAGAGGGTGGCAAGGTTGGTCGTGGCACGCTTGCCATTGCCCAAGTTCGTCCTGGAATTGCCAACAGGGTGGCATACTCTGTCAGCGGTGGGCACTGATTGCCACCCGGGGTGTACGAGGAAGCTACATATGTAGTTTGTTGAGAAGTCGCAATATACTGCTGAGCGGACGTCGACACCTGCCCGAGAGAACCTATGCGGGTTAAATCAGGAGATGTACAGAGCAAAAAGTCGGTGCCATCAGTATCGCCTGGTTGGGCTGAAATGGTAAGGCCATCCTGGTAGCACGAGTTTTCCAGACCTGAGACAATAAACGGGCGAGATGGTGAAGGCGGTGGTGCCACACGAGCGACGCTGTAAGGTGCAGATGAAGGGCGGTTCGAGGCACGGGCCAGTTCATCGGGATGAAAGAGATTTGGTGGGGGAAGGCGTACATGTACGAGTTGGAGAGGGCGCGAGGTGTTTGGTGGATTCGTAGACATGGTGTACGAAAAGCCTGGAGAGGCGGGAGAGAAATAGAGACGAACGCCGTTCATGGTGATGGCAAGGAGCTGCACACCGATGCGGGATTCGGAGGGGTCGACAACATGTAAAGCAATAATCTGGAAGTTGGTCGGGTTTATGGCTGGAGACGCGGGGGCTTTCTCTTGAACGGACTTGTAGAGGTTAGCAATAGTCTGAACGTGTTGAACTGACTTTTCAGAAGCGAGATGATAGAGTGAGATGACATTCTTGGCAGAAAGGGTATACAAACAGTTGCGTTTGCTGTCTGAGATGACGGAGACGACGCGGTCTAGAAGGGGGATGAAAGAGAGAGGAGGACAAGGAATTAAAGGACAGACCGTCAGGTTTTGGAGAAGAGAAGCGGGGAAAGAGGCTCTGAACTGCGCCAACGGAATGATTGATGAGATGGACTCGCTTTCCGAACCAAGATTCTGATTGCTGGTAATGTAGTTC
Source organism: Xerocomus potaroensis (assembly GCA_038088895.1). Lineage (NCBI taxonomy): Eukaryota > Fungi > Basidiomycota > Agaricomycetes > Boletales > Boletaceae > Xerocomus > Xerocomus potaroensis. The sequence continues at coordinate 29,739 of JBBPJT010000089.1, read as the reverse complement.
GTAGAGACAACCGTCTTGAGAGCCAACCATGAAGATACGACCATGGGAAGTGCCAACGACGGAGGACATTTCAACATCTGTATAAACGCACATGTCTGTGGCATACATCTTGATGTCTTTACGATTGCTTCCAGGGAGAGGGAAAGCTGACAAGCCGATGAGGAGGACCGAGACGGGTGTGCACAACACCATGAGAGAAGAAATCTCGTCAACGAATACGGCGGGTTTTGGAGCGACGACAGCCACGTGGGTGATAACGTCTGGTTGGTCTACAAAGGAACTGATGTCTTGGCTGTGGGGGGTGAGGAAAGCAATGAAGGGGATGGGGAGGGACGGACCCATGTTCGTAATCCCAGAGAAAGAGCTTGTGGTCTATGGAAATCCATACGCGCTCGATCTCTGGAATGAGCCCCATGTGAGAGGTGACGCTAGTGGCTGAGGAAGGGATGAGCGGGGAGGGAGAGACAGAGAAGGGACACACTGTTGTAATACTGAAAGAGCGCGTCTGGGATGCCGACGAGTCTGCGTTTCTGGAAGGGAACGCGATAGTCGTCGGGGAAAACACTGTAGGAGACGGAGGAAGAAGGACCTGCTGCTGGATGGATGTGAGCGGGGTAGAGGAAGGGGAAGAGAGGACGGACGAGGGAGGAGGTCACCGAGGTCGGGGATGGACTGGACATCCTTGAGGAAGTGGTCGTGGAGGACACGGGCGGCGGCGTGGAGGGGGGCGAGGTCGACGAGGGGCGGGAGGGCGGCGCGTGTCTGCGTCATCGGTCAGACTGGTCAACGAACAAGAACTTGCAATATTAGGATAGACGCATATGGCTATAACTTCCCACGGCCTCATCAGTACACACTAACACAACACTAAGATAAACATATACACAACAATTCAACTTTCATTCTCACTGTCCTCGATAACGATTGGGTTCCCACGTGAGCCGGGAGAAATGGGTATCCTAACCGGGGGTATTAGCGAAGGACTTGGCCGATCAAGGAACCTAAAGGCAGCCCGAGAAACCAATGGTGATGATCCCGGAGGTTTATGCAAATAAGTCGGTGATACTGTGGAGCCCTGCTTCGAAGAACAGAGAAAGTCGACGCAGTCGAACGTTTGATTAGCTTCGATGGCTGGACGCAACTGCGACTAGAAACAAGCAGCACATGTGAATTTACGCACGCGGTAACTTCGCAATCAGTTTGACAAAAGTTGACGCACCGAAGGGAGCCGGGCCGTCGACGGGGTTACTTTGGGTTGGAAAGCTTCCGTTACATTCGAGGGCGTCAATTCTTCACCATCAGAGTCATCATCCACAGTAAGATCAATAACTAGGGATGACGGTCGGTGGGAACATTCAGGTATGCCAAGTTCGTAGCTTAGAAGGCGCTTCTCAATGGGAGAATCCGGTTTCTCGGGAAGCAGGCATAGCCTAACCTTGCCTTTTGATTTCATCCGCTTAATTATACGCCGCGCCACTGAGCATAGCAGTTGAGCGAGAAACAACGGGGAGAAATAATTCATACTCAATGTACTCCGTGAGGAACTCCGGCGGCTAGACAGCCTGATCTTCTTGAATAGCGGGGTGCTCGCAGGGTTAAGTGGGTCGCCTCGGCGTTTGGCCGGCAGGAAAGGGTCTGATGTCATGCTAACCAAGTGAATCAATATACACTGGGGCAGAGAAAGGAATCTTACCATTTATCGTAGGATTCCCGCGCCGCGACGATCAACGGCGCATATTGCTCCTGAACCCATGCGTAGACATCGGAGAAACCACGTTCCATGTAGAGTGCTGCTACAATCACCTCGAACGAGTCTGCTACAGCCTTCGTGCCGTAAGGCTGCGACGGAAGTTTGTATGCACCCGCTTTGGCCATGAGATGAGTAAACGTTGCGTTTGCATTCACGGCTGATCGTATTTTCTGGATGATTGAATGCGTAACCCCATCTGTGAGTGGATCGTAACTCACGGTATAAAACCCAGGTGCCGCATCCGGGAAGAGGCGGTAGAGATACAATGCTACGGAAAGGTGCATGATGGCATCCCCAACGAATTCCAGTCGCTGTTTCTCATCCGCACTGGACGAGACAACGGATTCCCAGTCTGAAAGCTGAGGTAATGAGAATGAATAGTTTGGGTCATTGATAGCTGCGACGATGGCATTCTGAAGAGTACCATGAGAGGGTGGCCGCTTCAGCTTGTTGGGAGTGGGCATGAGAGGATGTTAGAGGTCTCGCACGGTCATCTGGTCATTGCTCGTATAGACACTCGACCAGATACTGAAGTAATGTCTGCTATTACACCAGCTGCATCATCATCGGGTGGTGTCTCGCCTACGATCGCAGGTGCACAAGAATCTAATTCTGTGGATCGCCTGGTTCTGGAATATCTCCGTTCACGAGGCCACAAGAAGGCGGAGACTGCCCTTCTCGAAACGCTCGATGCTGCCTCCTCAGATGATGCCGAAAAGACAGTGTCTTCCGATGAACTAGTCAAGACTTTGGCGGTTTTTGCACAGAAACCTTCACGCCCAGGAGAAAACGTTTTGAAGGATAGTGCCAATGTCCTCCAGGAGTTGACGACTATGGGAAATCCACCCAACATACAGAACCTTATAGCAAGTCTGGGTGGTGTCGGGGCAGAGGACATACTTTCTGTTGACCCTACCGACAAACAGGAGGGCTTCAAGGAACTTGAGGCATGGGTCGAAGGTTCCTTGGATATGTACAAGGCATGCGTCCTCAGTCTTCGATTGCGCTCAATCTAACATGCATGTCATGTCAAGCCCGAGTTCCGCCCAATTCTGTACCCTATCTTCTGTCACTTTTACCTTGGTCTCATTCAGAAAGGCTTCAAGGAAGCTGGTAGGTGGACCGTTTATCGAGCCTCAATGGGACCCTTAAGCATTGCGTGAACCCTTCAGCTATACGCTTTTATTCTACATTCGCCCCTGCACTCATGCCGAGTCATAATTCAACATTGCATCATCTGTCTACATTGCTTTTACCTTCTCATGTTCAGAATGATCCTCTGGCACAACGCTTTCTCAACGAAAAATACATAATCAGGATGAGTCGTTCAGGTTTCAGTCTTCTTGTGGGATGGCTGACAGAGGGCGTTGGCGGCGAGGCCCTCGGTGGGGGAGAAGGTTTCTCTGGTGAGATGGGAAAAAGGGGGAGAGCTGCTGTCATGCGTGTCGTGAACAACCATCTTCGATTCGACGGTGGGTAGATCTCCTTTCTCCTGTGTTTTGTGTTCACGTCTTTATAGTCACTTCTGCCAGTACAACCGCTGTGTCGCCCAGCGCATGGGAAGAGTCCACTGGGCTCCTTTCATCGCTCCTTCCTAAAACCACTCAGGTCACGAATACCTCTGCCATCCCTAACCCGAACACATTCAACGCTTCAAAGGGAGATTTGAAACTCGGTCCTCCCCCAATTTCAGAGGAGCTGCGTGCCGAAACAGAACGCGTTCTTCGGGAGCAGGCGATGTTGGACAGGGATCCTAACGCACAGTATGATATACACCTTTCTCGACTACAAACTCTTCCAGGTGTCGTTTCACCAACCGAGACAGATATGCTTCCTCACCCACCATCATTTAAAACAATTGACGTGCAAAGAGAAGTAGAGAAAGTGCGTGATGCAAGGAAACGCATTCGCCTTGATCCATCGGCTTTGACTTCTGTGGATCTCACTTCGGGACAAGGCGCAACTGCGCGAGCTCGAGGTTTGCCAAGCATCTGCGCGTATACATTGCACGACGTGGGAGAGGGGTAAGTTTTCTAGCTCTAGGGTTTACAACCTGAAGAAAATAAAGTGATGTTAGCACCCCGTGTTGTGTCTTCTCCCCTGATATCACATTGATGGCGGCCGGTTTCTCGGAAAGTTATATTCGTTTGTGGAGTCTCAAAGGCGAAAAACTCAGAGGGTTACGGAATGAGAAATCGTTCGATTCGACAAAAAACAGTATGTTGTCTCAAGTTTTGGCCCTTGCATCTGAAGCTTCGCATCCGCAGGTAATATTTCTAGACTCCGGGAGAGAGAAGACACCACCACTCGAAAATTGATTGGTCACAGTGGACCAGTCTATTCCCTTTGTTTTGATCCCCTTGGAGGCTCTGCAGTGCCTCCGAGGTACCTTTTGTCTTCCTCGGCAGATGCAACAGCCAGGCTTTGGTCGTTGGACACGATGTCCAATGTCGTCGCTTACCGGGGTCACCAACAACCAGTGTGGGATGTGCAGTGGAGCCCCATGGGCATCTACTTTGCGACTGCCAGCCGAGACAGGACCGCCAGACTTTGGTCTACGGATCGGACGTCGTGTCTGAGGATTTACGTGGGGCACTTGAGTGATGTTGAGGTGGGTAGTACGGTAATGCTTCGTCTCTTGCTGATATGTTTGTTCAGTGTGTCCGCTTCCATCCTAACTCGTTATATTTGGCGACCGGATCGAGTGACTGGACAGCTCGGTTGTGGGACGTCCAACGAGGCACGTGTGTGAGGGTGTTCATTGGGCACCAGGGAGTACTCTCTACGCTGGCGGTTAGTCCAGACGGTAGGTACCTCGCTAGCGCGGGGGAAGATCTGGCCATAAATCTCTGGGACTTGGGGTCTGGCAAGCGAATCAAGAAAATGACGGGCCATACTGCATCCGTATACTCCCTGTCATTTAGTGCGGAATCATCGATGCTTGTGAGCGGAGGGGCTGATTGGACAGTGCGGTGCTGGGATGTTAAAAGTTCTGGCGGGCAAATCAAGTCTCGTGAAAATGGAATGAATGATGGTTCCGGGCCCCGCAGTGAAGAGGAAGGAAACAATGAGACGTGTGTTCCAGCATTCATGACCTCCATTTATTTGACAAACTTGCAGCTCTGACCTGTTGGAAACGTTCCCCACAAAGAGGACTCCCATAAACCAGGTTCATTTCACGCCACGTAACCTTTGCTTAGTGGCGGGTAGCTACCTCGCCCCAGACTTGAGATGAAGTGAAGTTTCTCTGAGAGTTTTATAATGGGGGTCCAGGTCTGCAGAAACATTGAATGTGATCGCATCGACAGCTTTTCTACTATTGTCACAGTAACCCTTGGGCGATTTGCACTGCGAATAAACCTACTGTACAGCTGACTGTCGGTGATGTCGTCACGTGACACTCGAATGTAAGGAGTAAGGAGACATACATCGAGTAACGAGTTAACTGGTCCACTGCCACTCAAGATATCTGCTGAACCTCACACGTTTCTTCAAGTATACTTCTCCACTCGCTGCTCGTTCTGCGCTCAAACATTTTGTTTTTCAGATGGATGCTATGGAGGAGGATTCCATAATAACAACCAGTGTTTTCTTCCCCGAAGGTGTGCCCGACATACAGGGTACGCCGGCTCATGCGGCTCCTCTGTCTTGTACGTTCTCATCATCGCTTTCCGTCTGCGTCCGTGCCACTGATTCATTGATTTTATTGTCCATTGTTTCATATTCTTCTCACATGGAATGCAGTAGCGCCGATACCGACGACCTCCCGTGAATTTCGAGACATTCAAGTGAAAGTACATATAAGAAGGCCGGAAAAGGACTCTTGGGTATACCTTGGACGTGCTCTTGTCTCTCAGGAGATCAGTGGACAGTCTTCGCGTGTTGGTATGAGCAAATCTCTACAAACATAAATTTGGTGGTGACCGCCTTCCTGGCTAGTGGTCCGCTCTATGTCGTCTGGCAAGGTGATGATTTCTTTTGGCGAGGTGAGTGACCGCTATGTGCCTCTTGTTTCTCGTTGTAACGAGCTTCAGTTGTCGGATCTGCAAGCCGAAAAGCGCGGTAATTTCATCGTCATTGGATGCGTAGAAGGTGCCCGGGTTTTGTCCTGGTCATTGAATGTATGTTTTTCTTTGCGAAGCGTTGATGACAACGTGTTTGACTGCAGTACATCAGGCATTGAATAACTCGGACACCCTTCGTTTGCTCGCCAGTATCGAGCTTGCATGCTACAAGTGCAGACTTGCCCTTGTGGATCCCCGAAATCACGCCAAGACACGTAGGCGAATCGAGCGCATCATAAAGGACGACAAACGCAGGAGGCACAAACGACGTAAGGACCAGGATGCCATGATTGATGCATTCTCTAGACAGAATCTTGATGGTGGCAGTATGGAGCCGAATTCATGATGCCCGCTGGAAATCAGCGGTTGGATAACGTCAACCTAGAACTTGCATGAACTGTAGTTATCTGGGCTTCTACTTGGTTTTATCCAGGTCGTTCCAGGCTGTATCCAGTGCTGTATCACTTACATACCGATTGTCAACTGTATTCCCAGTGTTCCCTGGGTTCCCGGTGTCATACTATGAATCCCACAATCAACAATCAGATGTAAGTAATACCGATCAAAAGCATCAGATGCTATAGGGGCAATGCAGGTAGATGGACAACAGGGTAAAGAGAGAATACGAATACTCTAGTAATTCAGTGAACAAAGAGCTGTGTTTCTAGAGGGGGAGTTTCCTGTCATCAAACGGGGTTCAATTGGGGTTTATGGCGTAGAACCCACCCAAAAATATCATTCAGGAGGATGTGAAATGGCATGTGACGGTTCAGCTACATGTCCGTCTGGAGGCAGCGGTCCTGTAGCCGATGATATTGGCCGTTCTCCTGAAGACATTCTCACGGGTGTTCTTCTCTCTGAGTACTGCGGGGGAAGTTCAATGACTTCAGCTTCGTCAGCGGGGATATTGTCTTCAGCGTCAGTATGAACAATAAACCGAGTGGTGGGTTGATAACTCGACATCCCAGCCATAATAGCTTTCCGGCGACTGCTTGATAACATGGTTGAACTAGGAACATCACCAAATGGCGCGAGACTGTCAGCATTCAAGCTTTCTCGAGTGTGTCCCTGGAAAGCATGGGTGGTCTCCGAGGCATGGACAGACGGATCCCTCAGCGACGTCCCGCGATGTGATGCTAGCGTTGACGGGCCGGATATATTCTGAGGAGCTGTTTGATAGGGAAAGGGAATTAATGGGGGGTGTTGAAAATTGTCCATACTGGGGTCGAGTTCTATCGAACTTGGACGACGCGATTCTCCAGTGGGTGCAACTCCAAATGATGTGCGCCTATAATATTGACGTCTCAGGTAGAATACCGCTAGCATGACGATGGCTGCAACGGCAAGGACTACACCAACCGCCACTCCCACGATGGTTTTCGTAGACAGGCTGGGCGATGATTGCACAGGGGAAGATGTAGCTGATGAAGTCGACGACGGGATCGAGGTTGCAGTAGAGGATGGTGAACTAGCATTGAGACAACTGGCATCACCAGAAAGGGCCACGATTTCGGTGTAAGAGGTCCCGCCTGAATTACCCTTGGCGTCGGTCAATGCAAAAATAATCGTTGTTCCAGCAGCGACATCGGCAACCCATGTGTAACTTGTTCCCGATGGAGGAGGATGTAAGAGGAATGACTCTCCACCAGGAACGTATCCCTGTGTGCGAAGAGAATGTAAGCGGCGGAAAAAAATCAGACGTTTGCGAGACTAACCGCAATCGTGACAGGTAAGATAGCCTTATCGTAATCGTTGAAGGTATAAGGGCTGATTGATGTGATGAATTTTTCGCATGCAAAATGCTGAGAACTAGGGCGCACCTGCATTGTTCCAGCGAAGATGGAAGACCGAAAGAGAAAGAAAGAGGAGGGCCAGAAGTATTGCAGGAGGTACTTCCGACTGGCGCTCCCACAGTGAGTAAGTCGGATGTTCCCCCAGTTGCGAAGCCAGTTGCGTCGGACATGGACAGCAAAAACTCCGTTCCGTTAGTGAATGGTATAGATGAGATTTGATATGCGCCATGATTGTAATTAAACGTTGTCGACGGCACGGATATGTTTCTTGCAGTATCATAGACCTTGTGAAATTAAGTTGAGGGAGACACTGGAATCCCGGAAGAGGACGACTCACGGGTATCAAGGAGATTTGGAAAGGAGGCTGGCCTCCTACCATTTGACCATATAGACTGACCAAAGACGCTACTTGATTCACTCACCTTCCCAGGTGACATTTAGAGGGCCACATTGAGAGGGCGAAGAGTCGATGGATACGCTAAACGACAGTGCAGAGGGAAGGTATAAAGCAGAGCATAAGAATGATGGCACAAGAGAAAGACGCATACTCAAACGATGGACGACAGCTCGGTAGTGAATTTGCCGGGAATAAAACGATAATATTTGTACTTGACGAAACACGGATTAATGCCCCTTGATATAATTACGTCAGCAAAGTGGTTCGTTGTTGCAACACACCCCTAGTTCACAAACAGTCTACGACAAGACCCGCCTTTTGAAGTCGTATGCGCTGTCAAAGAGTTTCAGGTAAGAGTGATAAACGCTGCATCAGATGAGGCGATACAGTGCGGTAATGATGCCCCCCAGTGGTGGCCAAAATTTAGTCGCCGATTCGAATGTTCGGGAACTACCGTCCGCAATTGGCTTTAGCTGGACTGGCCTCGTCGCCAACAGCGTCAAACGAAGCCCCCGTCAAGGTGCGTCTACTCCTCCGGTAGCGTGTTTCCTGTCTATAGAACCTATATATATGCTATTGAAGCATTGGTACTGGCGAGTCAATCCCAGAGTAGATGGATCCGTTTGATAGTGTTGGATGTCCATGATCTGGAACTGATTTGCCTCCCCTTCGCAGGTAGCCTTATGGGTTTTAAACACAACAACGGTTTGTGGTCAATTTCTGCTACTTTACTGTACCCTGATTCTCTTCGGTTATATGCCAGTCCTTCACAATAACCACTTTCACAAGGATTGGCAGCGTCGTGTGCGCACATGGTTTGACCAGCCCGGTCGCAAGCAGCGTAGACGTACGGCACGCAAAGTCAAGGCTGCCAAACTTGGTGTGCGCCCCCTTACGCTCCTCCGCCCTGCTGTTCGTGGTCAGACTGTTCGCTACAACCGCAAGATCCGCGAGGGCCGTGGATTCACCCTCGCTGAACTGAAGGAAGCAGGTATCAACCGAAATGAGGCACGTGGCATTGGCATAGTCGTTGATCATCGAAGGAGAAATTTGAGCGAGGAGGGCAAGGCTCTCAATATTGAACGGTTGAAGGCCTATAAGACCAAGCTGATCGTCTTTCCTCAAAAGGCATCCAAACCCAAGAAGGGTGACTCGACGGTAAGTGTCCCGAATGTTAGATGAGGGCGCAACATTTGATCGTGATACAGGGCGATGATCTCAACGCCGAGACGACACGTGCTGCCCTTCCTTTCCCGGAGCCAGACGTTCACGACGCTCCCCGCAAAATTACGGATGAAGAACGATCATTCGAAGCATACAGAGCCCTTCGTATTGCTCGTGCTAATGCCCGGTATGAAGGTGTACGCAAAGTACGGGCCGCGAAGGTATGTTAAACTCCAGCTGAATGGCTTTAGCAATGCTAAACTTCTCTCGTTGTCTAGAAGGAGGAAGAGGAGGCAAGCAAGAAGAAGTAGAGTTCGCGTACACTTTGTTTTGGAACTGCGCGCGGTACATTCTCCTCTGTATGCTGTTAAAACCCGAGCACCTTCTGTTGTGATCGGGATGATGCCCTTTCCACATGTCCTATGCATATGAGCACGATTCGAGCAGCTATTCTTGATCAGAACGTGGTGATCTAAAGGGTATTATCCAGTGTTCCGGGAATATTCAGAGTAGTCGCAAACAATAGATGTGTAGGTAAAGTACGCCAGATGAGAATGTCCTCAGCTCGCCCTCTTTGCAATCGCTTCCTGGACCTCTTTCTCTGCAACCACCCCAACAAGGCGGGCTTGATCTGCGACGGCCCTAAGAACACTCAGCACATCTCCGTTACCCTCGATGAAGCCGAATTCGGCGTAAACTAGTCCCTGTTCTTTGGCATATTCTCTCACCAGTTTACTGGCCTCACGCAAATTGTGACGGGGGAGACGAGGAAAGAGATGGTGAGTAACCTGAAGGTGAAGGCCACCGTGAACAAAGGAAAGGTATGGGGGGCATATAACATCAGTGGTCGTCCTGAGTTGACGGTGAGGGAATGACTCTGTGGGACCAAAGTCTGCCGTGGACATAGAGAAATGTGAAAGTACAATCTGTGAAATTTGAGCAGCGTATCCCCGTATTCGCAAGGTCACGCACCTGGATATGGAGAGGGCTAGTGACCACGTGAGAGATGATGAGGTAGGTAAGCGCATCAGTCCAAGTCCCGCAACCTTTGAGCAGTGCACCAAACCAACACCAAAAGAAGGCAACGCCAATAATCTCTAGCCACCATGACCACCTACCGCCCCTTGCCTTGCGAGTATCAAATGCCTTCCGAATCAAGAAGCCATAAGCATTTGCGTAGAGGTTAAATCTGCCAAAAGCGAGAAGGATATAGAAAAGCTTGTGCTGAAAGGAGACAAGGACAGCTGCAAAGCGGTCAAACACCATGGTCCGTTTGTAATAAGAAGACCACAGTGACTTGAAGAATGCCGTCGAGATTGCCAGAAATGGGAGGTGCTCGATATCAGGGTCGCTAGGGACGAATGAGGGAAGGACGATGGATGCAAGAGGTGAAACTTACTGGGAAGGATGGTTGGTTACAACTGATGGGCGATGGTCACTAAGTGAATATAATAAACACTGTGGACTCACGGTGATGCACGTTATGATTCTAAAGCGTGGAGGGGAAGGGTGTCAACGGGCAGAGTTGAGCAAAAGTGAACACTTACGTCGACCCACCAGCCTACACTGAGACCACCGACAAAGTCAGCAAGAAAGATGGCAAGGAGTCGATCTATGGTCCAGTCATGTGTGACGCCCATATGACCAAGGTCGTGTACGGTGAAGACGAGCTGGTGCCAGAGCAGACCAAGGCAGATGGCACTGACGACGAGCCAGTCGTGCTTGTAGGCATAGGCAGAGGAAGCAGCTAGGAAAAGGTACCGGGCGACTTCCGGGCCGTACCCAGTGAGATAGCGCGTCTTGTAGAGACCGGCATCGATGATACGCTTATGAAGCTCCTTGTAAGCTGCGGAATGGCGGGCTTGTGCTTTGAGGGACAAGCCGGAGGGAGGGGGCTGCAGAGTAGTAAGGGAGGGACCATCTGCGTCGTGAAAAAGGGGATTGTCCTTGGGGACAAGGAGGATCTCTGAAGACAAGCCAGAAGGGGATGATATGGGACGCGCCTCATTGTGCCAAACAGGAGAGCCGGTGGGGGATAGTTTACGGAGCCAACCGGACATGATGGGGGGGAGGAGAGGGGCCCACGCATACGGGGATGTGTCGACAGTGCCAACAACATATTTTTTAATTGTGCAAATGGTGTCTTCGGCATGGTACGCGTCGATCTCGTCAGCGGCATCACGCCCGACAAAGTGGAGAATGGCGAGTGCGCCGCCGGGGTGTGCTGCAAGCCAAGATTGTGGGATGCGGAGAAGGAGGTCATTGTAGACGACGAGGGCATCGCCGGCAAGAATGCGAGCGGCGACGTCGTCGCGAGTCCAATGTCTATGGACGAGACCCATGTGATGATGAAGGACAAGACAAGACCAGCCAGACGCCACAGTGCGGGTGAAGACCGTATGTATAAATAAATAGCGAAGAGCCCGTCCGTGTACTACCGCAGTCTCTCTTGGACAACGTCCTCGTCGTCGTGTACACCCCACCCCGTTGCTCACCGTCGTCGACGGCGCCGACATTGCGACCCTTTAGCGTGGGAACGACAAGATCACCATGTCAAAGATGCAGTCGGGCAGCAGCAAGCTACCACCGAAGCCCCACTTACAGAGCCAGAATCATCCCCGCCCACCACACAGAACCCGTCAGCGATCCTATTCAGACCCGTTCTCTGACCCTGTACATCAGGCGAAGCCCGTCCCTCGCTTGCCCCCAGAGCCCCCCCAAAAATTTCCCCCACATTCAAAGATGGCCACAAATAAACAACTCCCCCACCGCGACAACATCATCGAGGCCGTCAGGGACACCATCCAACTCAAGTCTTCAGAGTACCCCCCTCGCACAAGGTCCGGTCGCAGTCAGACCGTCGTTGTGTCCGTCTCTCCTCTCTCTTTCCTTCACGACGCTCATTTCCCCCCCAATGCAGCAGTCCACCAGGCCGTGCGCACGGCCGCCGCTCAATGTCTCAAGATTCCGTCTTGCATGCAGCAAATGCCCTTGAAAAGGCAAAGGCGAAACCTCGCGGCAAGAAAGGCTCTGTTCATGCAGATGTCATAGATAGACTTGATTTTAGTGGAGTGGGACCCAGTACGCCTTTTTTTTTTTACCCACATCGCCCCTCACTCACGATCTCTCCCACCAGTGTTTCACCACGACGGCCCCTTTGATGCCTGTGCACCCTCTCGTAATCGCCACCGCACTAAGGCACCCATGCTCGCCTGGAGCAGTCCCCCAGATGAAGATGCGATTCTCTCCGACGTTTCCTACCATTCTCCGGATGTCTACAAGGGGTCATTTTCTCCCACGTACGATGCCCCAAAGAAGAAGGTTGACGCTATAGCAGAAGCTTGGGGAATCCACGAACCCGAGCCATATGAGGAATTCTTCGCCGGTGGTGGTACCGCTCGGCGTGATGGCGACACCCCATCGAATTCAATTTATGCCGGTAGAGAGGGGCATGGCTCTCGACATACCACTCCACAGCATTCCTTTGGGCGGCGCTCCAAGGACGGTCGTGACCTCCGGGAGGTCTATAAGGAATATTTAGATGACGATGCAAGGCAGACCCAGGCACGAGACAGGGATCGTACCGACAGGGACGGCCGACGTCCCAGACGTGGCGCTCTACCTCCCCCACAGCCAATCATGGTCCCAGATGCACACGAGTCTGATATCGTAAGTGGTCCTGGATCTCCCTCAGGAGCGCCCAAACGTACCAAGTCTCTTATGCAACGTATCCGGAAGATGCGAGACTCTCCCAATGTTCCCATGGGTTATGATGATGTCGAAAAACCGCCTTCTCCGACTGCAGCGGACCAGCGTCAACCTGCTGCACGGCTCACGCATCGTTCGCAGAACTCTTTCCTTGGGCGTTTTGCCGGAAGCAATGGCACAAACGTAGACCGCCGCGGAAACATGAAGGAGAACATGTCCCCAATGTCAGACGGCTCAGAAACCTACGTGTACATCGATGACCCGCGAAAGGAGAAACAACTCCCAGCGACACCCCAGGCGCCAGCAGCAGCCCGCACGCCATCGGGCGAGGACAGATTTGCAGACTACGATGGCTCACCCGGGTCCCCTGCGTCCGGTGTTGGTCTCGGTCGCAAGACGAGCTTGTTGAAGAAGGTCAAGGACGTTGTTAGAGGGCCGAAATAAGGCGCTCTTAATATGAAGCACACCCTACTTTAGCCTTGGTTTCTTTTCTTTTCGTTTCCACCCAGTTTTTGAGCTCTTCTTCCGAGGTTGTGTTTCAGCTTTTCGGTCCCGTCTCTTCCTTTTTTTTTTCAATTCCGTGTCGGGCCATCTTGATGCCTCGTAATCGATCTTGCGGCCTGCCACTTTGTTTCCTGTCTTCATGCTTCCTGTATTCATATTCCAGTGACCTATTATCTACAGATACCCACCTCCTTCGAGCCTGTTGTATGTAGGTCCGCACGTTTGTGGTGTTTATCCAATAGTGTAACACACTCGTATAAGGAGTAAGCTTCTGATGATGAGCAGAATTCTGTTCTAGTCCAGGGTCTAAAAGATTCTACACTTGAAGCCCGCTCCTTGTAGCGAATGTTTTACGTCCCCTATCTTCACCTCTTCCCGGTGGAATATTCCAGCAGCCAAAGCAGACTCCACGTTAGTCTCTCTGAACACGTTCACAAAGTGTTCTTTGGCTCCTGCCCCGCTACTGGCCACCACGGGGATCGTCACAACACTCTTCACCATTCGAATTAGATCGTGATCGAAACCAAGGCCCGTCCCGTCCCTATCAATACTGTTCAGTAAGATTTCCCCAGCTCCGAGCTTTTGCGCCCCCTTTGCCAGCTCTATAACTGAGACCGGGCGGGTTTCTCGTCCTCCGGACACAGTGCACTGATACCACCAAGCCTTGTTGTGCTGATCTGGATCATCGCTTCGCCCGTAAACAAGCTCGTCTCTGTAAGGTCCGTCGTATGTCGCTGGGTTCACATAAACCAGTTTGGGATCGATCGAAACGACTACGGCCTGACTGCCATACACCCTAGATATGGTTTCGATCGCACTTGTGCCATCACCGACATTGTTCGCTGCGCGCAGCTTTTCCACTGCGTAGACGGCCTCGGAGCCTATGCTAACCTTGTCGGCGCCCGCGCGGAAGTATGCTCCAGCTACTTCGACTGCGGAGCGTTTAGTACCATCAGGATCGACAGTATCCTTGATACCACCTCCTATCGTGAGAGGAACAAACACCTTTTCGGCAGCAACGCGAACGACGGCGAGCATGGGCTGGTCGTGGAGGGGGGAATGACGGAATGAAGTAATATTAAGAAGGCACAATTCATCTGCGCCAGACTTATAATATTTATCGGCGAGTGCAACCGGCTTCCCGAGGTTGCGTACTGCACCGGCGGCCCTGACTGCGGTATCTCCCGAGCGGTTAACTTTCTCGCGGACATCATATTGATCGCCTTTCGTGACGACGAGGTCGCCATCGTCGTTGGCACGGACATCCAAGCATGCGATGATACGTTTGGTAAATCCATCTTTCGGTTTCGGGAGACGCGGTATACAGGGAGGAGAAGGAAGAGGGGTACGTCCTTGGTGAGATTGATCAATCCAGGTCTTTAATACACGAAGGCCTGCCGGGCCCGACTTTTCGGGGTGAAATTGTGTAGCGAATACATTATGCTTTCGCACCGTGGATATGAGGAGCTCCTGTCCGTATTGGGTGACGGAATGTGCCCACTGGGTAGCAGGTGCGGAAGGATCGTATCTGGCACAGTAAGAGTGGACAAAATAATAATGCGAGGCAGACGAGACACCCTCGAGAGCTGATGGGTTGGAAGGGTCGAGACATTCCACGGAGTTCCAGCCCATGTGGGGAACTGCCTTGTCCGATTCATCAAACCGAACGATTGGGTATGGTATCGTCCCTAGTCCTTGTGTGCCAGGGGATTCTGCGGAGGATGCGAAAAGGACCTGCATACCGATGCATATGCCAAAATACGGTCTTCCCGAGTCTAGGTACTCTTTCAGGGGCTCGAACAGACCATGGTCATGCAAGGACTGGATAGCGGTGTGAAAGGCACCCTGCCCAGGAAAGATAAGGGCCTGTGGGACACGATGGGCTCATTTGGCGCGTTGAACGGGGTACGCAGAACTCACGGACTTATCGGGAGCGGCGTATAATGCTGCGAAATCGTGTGCGTTTCTGATCCACCTATAGTCAGAGTATCCAAGCTTCGTGAGTGAGTTTGCGAGACTCTGGACGTTGCCAGCGCCGTGATCGAGGAGGAAGAGACGCATGAGGGGACAAAGTGACGCTGGATCAGATTCAGATCGATAAAGTTTTGGTTTCGGAATCGCGCACGGCGCTCATCGCGACGACTGGCTCGTCAATAAAAAGCCGTCGCGAAAACAAAACTAAAGTATAGTTTTTCTTCCCCCGACATGACTTCCCAACCCATCCCCATCCCGTCCCCCTCATCGCGCGTCGTTGCCCTGTCCGCCTCCCCGGCATCCCTCTCGTTGTCGGACAAGCTCCGTCACCGAGACTCCCTCGTGGCCATCGGCGCCGTCAGACAACCAAAGGTACTCCACCCGTCCGACAACGAGGACCTCAGGCTCCTTCTCCTAGAAAACATTAGTCTACAGGCCGTCAGTTACTTGAGATCCCAAGGCTTTCATGTAGACCACTACACCGCCGCGCTCTCGGAGGCCGAGCTGCTGGAGAAAATTCCTCATTATCATGCTGTGGGCATCCGTAGCAAGACTCGGATCACAGAGAAGATTCTCAAAGCGGCGACAAAGGTATGTATCACCCATCCTCTGTATCCCTCCCTGACCTTTGCATCTTCTCTAGCTTCTTGTCATTGGATGTTTTTGCATCGGGACCAACCAGGTCGATCTTATCACTGCAGCCAAGGCTGGCATTCCCGTCTTCAACTCCCCCTTCTCTAATTCTCGATCGGTTGCGGAGCTAGTCATCTCCGAGATCATCGCACTCTCGCGGCAATGGCCCCAACGTTCCCAGGAGATGCATGCAGGCATCTGGAACAAGCAGTCCAAGGGGTGTTGGGAGGTTCGTGGAAAGACGCTTGGAATCGTGGGATGTGGACACATTGGTTCACAACTCTCCGTCCTTGCTGAGGCTTTAGGCATGCGTGTCATCTTTTACGATGTGATTAACATTATGCCTCTCGGGTCCGCTCGTCAAGTCGAGTCTCTTCCCGTGCTCCTGGCGGAGGCTGATTTTGTCACCCTTCACGTCCCCGAGCTTCCCGAGACCATCAACATGATTTCCAAGCAGGAGCTCGACCAGATGAAACAGGGGTCTTATCTCCTCAACAATGCACGCGGTCGTGTTGTCGACATTCCAGCGCTTGTTGACGCCCTTGCATCCAAGCACCTTGCTGGTGCGGCACTGGATGTATACCCCGCAGAGCCAGGATCGAATGGTGCGCCGTTTGATGACCAGCTCAATTCGTGGGCCACTACGCTTTGTAGTCTTCCAAACGTCATCCTTACCCCCCACATCGGGGGTTCGACCGAAGAGGCTCAACGCATGATTGGGGAGGAGGTTTCTCAAGCACTGGGGCGTTACCTCAACTATGGCTCTACCTTTGGTGCAGTCAACTTCCCAGAGGTCGACCTGCGTGCCATTACTGCGGAACAGGGCAATAACATCCGCGTGTGTCATGTTCACATGAACAAGCCCGGCGTACTTAGACAGGTCAACGACATCATGTCTCCGTACAACGTCGAGAAACAGTACTCGGACTCGAAGGGCGACATCGCTTACGTGCTGGCTGACATTGCAGACGTCAGTCCTCCAGATGTCAATAGACTCAGGGAGGCCATAAGCCAAACCAAGGCAAACATACTGACCCGCCTGTTGGTGTGATAACACGGCAGGTGGGCTCTCGCGCCGTACCATTCAACTGGTTGGCTAGGTAGTCTACAACAAAGCATAGCGAAGAAATGTATGTGCTACATGAGCATCATGTTGTACAAGTCATCACCCGTGGTGATAGATGTGCAAGTTCGCACTCAAGGGAGTGTATTAGTTTTGTATTGTTCTTGTGGTATTAATTCCCGGAAAGTGGAACAATTACCAAAAGACCCATATCCTCACCTCAGGCTTCTTCCTCAGGATCCCCTATTCCACCAGAAAGGATGGCAAAAGTAGTCTCCATTTCTGGAAGACAAGGCGAATCATAAATTTTGCATGTCCGTGTATTTCCGCGTGCTTTCTTGAGCTGCAAGCTGACGGAGGCGAAGAACGATAAACGATAACCAACAACAAAGCATGTCTACTGACCGAGTTGTAGAAGCATGGGCCATAATATTACCTCCAATTGGTTTCTTCTCATTTGCAGCATAAGGCCCGGCAGATGCATCAGGATTTGACATCACTTGATTTGTAACCACGACGGCGATGCCAAACTAAGGCGTGGGCGTGAGTTCATTGCATAGGACTAAACGAGGAAACATACCTCGTCAGCTAGCCTTTGAAGGGTGCGTAGGAATTTTCCGAGGTGGTTCTGTCTGGCGGAAAGTTCCCCGCGACCACTAAAATCCGTCCTGTACAGTGCTGTGCATGAGTCAACAACAAGAAGACAGAATCTAGTGTTGATCATCAGGAATCGAAATGTAACGTGACGAATAGACGAGGCACCTTGATTCTGCCATAAGGGCACTGGCGCTTGTGAGAAGGCTGTTTTGATGGTCGGCGTTGTATGCACGAGCATACGCAACATTGTCCAACACTTCCTCTCCGTTAAGACCGTACCTCTCAGCGACGGCAAGTAGACGTGCAGGACGGAAGGTACCCTCGGTGTCGATATATAAACATTTACCCTCCCCACCTCCCATGCTGACGGGGAGCTGACAAGTCACTGAGAGTGTATGGCATAGTTGGGACTTGCCCGTTCTGAATTCACCAAATAACTCCGTTATGGCGCCAGTTTCGATACCACCTAAACAAGGGTCAGACAGCGGGGGATGTGAGACCGATTCAAATGCACAAACCACCCAGTAGTGCATCTAGCTGTTTGGAGCCAGTTGTGATATGTACTAGCTCGGAACGACGGGCATGCACTTCTGTAGCACTTTGGAAGCCGAGCGGGACGATTTTCTGGGCTACTCGCGTTGTGATTCACCGGGCGGGATCAAGTTGGTGTAGCCCAATACTTGCCTTCGGTAAGAATCCTGTCTGCCTTGTTGTCCGATATGCCTTTAATCGCCATGAGATTCTTCTTTGGTGTAAATGCGACGGCTTCGACGGTGTGAAGACCGGCGTCCGCAAGTTTCTTGATGTCATTGGCATGTATTCCGGCTTCCTCTAGTTTTCCAACAAGGAGTGGGCCTGAAAGAGAATAGTTTTCTTGCTGTTCTTCGTTCTGAGACGATTGAGACATAACGTAGCGAGTGAAAGAGTGATTAATGCTAATGAAAACGCGTCCGATGGTCACGTGGTCGCGTAAAGAGTACAGCTTAGCTTCACTATACGATACATCTGCTAGTGTCGAGCGAGTTTCGACTCGAGCAACGCAACGGCGGGAAGATCCAATATCACCCTTCGCCACTTGACGAGGTCATACACATTCACCTCACTAACGTGCATGAACGTGAGCCCTCGTAAATTCCTGCCGGCACGTTGGATGGCAGGATCAACCTGAGGTAGCCCGGAAATGAACAGAGTGCCTGTTCTCCATCCGAGCGATTCGAGTCGATTCCTGAGCGAGATCGTCTTGTGACAGTACCACTTGATACGAGGCACGACACCCAGTCGCTGTTCTTTGATTTTTGATGAAAGCGCCACCCTCATTCCCATTTCGATGACTTTGCGATTGAGCTTTGTGCTGAAATCGCGCGGTTTTGGACCAAAGGCGACACCTCCCCCGCGAAGCATGGGACTTTGTGCATCTCCTAACCGTGCTCTCCCAGTACCCTTCTGAGGCCGAATTTTCCTTCCGGAGCCCCGGACCTCCCCCCGGGTCTTGGTGTTGGCACTTCCTTGACGGAGTGAATCGAGGTGGTGGACAGCACAGAGATGCAAGATGTCGCGCCGAATTGGATGGTTGAATACAGTTGGGTCAAGGACGACTGCTTTATCTCTCGTCTTTTTTCCCTCCAGAGATGACAATGTGAGGCAAACGGGCCTAACGGGATCAACTGCTATGACGCGGGTCAGTAGGGAAAGACTCGAGAGGGAGAGGGAAGGAACCTGTGAGCTGGTCTACCGAGGACTGTCTACCGAGGACTGGTATGTCAGAAAACGTTCGTGGCCGTTGCGGAAAGAGCACATGAGTGCGCCTGGCGGAAAACATGGCGAGTGAGAGTGACAGACGAACAACCATAATCGGATCGTGGGAATTATTTACTACCCACCACACAGTATCAGTAGCAGAGGGCGCAGAGACCACCACGATTAAAACGATTCTGAGACGGTGCGGTACGTTCATCCCGTTGCTCCTTCTGCATACATTCCTGGGCAGAGAATAGGCCAAATCATCTATCGTTTTCCCAAAACATCCGCGAAATGCGCCGGATGCAACACACTCTTCCTAGATGACGCTGATCTCCGTCTGTCCGCAGATATCAACCCATAAAATGTCGACAAAGGCCGTACAAACTTTTGGTAAAAAAAAGGTTTGTAATAGAACACTCCGGTGTCAAGCTCGCTCACTCGCCTCCCCCAGACGGCTACCGCTGTAGCCCACGCAAAGGAAGGCCGTGGCCTCATCCGCATCAACGGATCCCCCATCAACCTTGTTCAGCCCGAAGTACTCCGCTTCAAGATTTACGAGCCAGTTCTTGTGGCAGGAGAAGAGTCATTTGCACCTCTTGATATCCGCGTGCGCGTCAAAGGCGGAGGACATACCTCACAGGTGTATGCTATACGTCAGGCCATCGCTAAAGCCGTTGTTGCATACTACTCCAAGTACATCGATGCTTACAGCGCCATGGAGCTGAAAAAAAAGTTGGTTGCGTATGACCGCACGTTGTTGATCGCAGATCCCAGACGAATGGAGCCGAAGAAGTTCGGCGGCGCTGGTGCGCGTGCCCGTAGGCAGAAGAGGTGTGTCCCATATCGTGCACCTCCGGCTTGTCCACTGATCCCCTTTGCAGTTACCGGTGAAGACCCATCGTACCATGGGACACCATCGTGTTATCCCCTCCATCTTCTCCATGTCGTGATAGTGTCCATGTACATAGGGACAATGAACGCATTCCATTGTTTTCTCGTTGCCGAGTCACGTGTAATCGTAGTACTAGTATTAGTTAGCATTGCTCCAAGACGACGCGCTGCAGAACATATGATGGAACCCTCGGAACCGCAACCGACACAATCAACCGTTCAGCACCAAAAAGTCCTAGTCAATGCACACGGAAGTCCGCTCAAAGTCATCCTGCAAGCCATCGAACTCGAGGGGAGGCCAAAACTTGTCAGAACCTTAAAGGTCAGCCAAACTTGCCCCCACGCCCGTCCCGCATTCACGTTTCTATCGACACCATCCAGAGTTCAGGTGCCCTTGTCGTGAGCAACGCAAAAGAGGCAGCCATAATCCTAGTGGACTCCACAACCGAGAGTGGGAAACGCCTTATTCGCACTTGGGGCCACGATGCAAGCAAGGTGGTGTTGGAATATACTTGGGTTCGAGCATCCATAGATATCGGTCGGCCCCTGCTCGAGGCCGACAATTGGGGAGGTGCGATGACGATCGACGATGGGAAACCTGTTACCATCGACGGTGTTGTGGTGGATGAGGACGAACTCGAGGAAGTCGAAGCACTTGTAACAAAGTCAGTCGCCCAATCCTTGTGCGACGCGTTCACTGATGCGCTTTACAAGAAGTCCGCTACCAACCCCTAGGGTCACCCCGGTTGATCTTGCATCTCAACGACCCGAGAATGTTGCCATTGAACACTTGGATCCTACCCTACCCGGATCCACTCCATCACGCATCACGAGACTATCTGTGTCTGCACCTCCGATACCGCAGCCAGCCGTGACTGGCAAAATAGAATCACTAACTAACACTCCCGAAAACACGCACCCAGTACAGAGTCCTCCACCCCCGCCGACCACACAACTGTTACCGTGTCACCAGTCTCCATTGTTTATCCAGCCATCTCAGTCTCAAAGTGCCTACGCTTACACGCCATTTTCAACCCAGCAGCTGTATCCCTCTCAATCTCAAGTAATACCAACTCAGTCATTTTCGCATACCGGCCTCCCGTCTTCTCAGCCACACCAATCACAAATAATCCATGGTCCCGGCATTTCCCCCACACCGTTGCCTTCTGTTCCGTCCCCAATGACGGCAAACGTGACGTCTATGAGTGGCATGAACCCTCAAACTGCGAATTTTGCAACTTGGATGACCATGATGGACGTTATGCGGCGCATAGATCAGTCTAACTGGTATGGCCAAAATCTCCCCCCCACTTCACAACCTACAGTCAACTCTAATCCATCCGTGTTCTCTGAGCGACCGATTACTTTTGGACCCGCACCCTCAACTTCTACTCTTCAGTCCTTGAGTAAACCTGAGTCTCCTGCATCCCCGAATCACTTTCCTAGGAATGCCACGACCATTTCCCGGAGACTCAAGTCTGGGGAGGTAATTCCAGAAGATCGTTTGGTTGCGCGAAAACCGCGCATCAAACACTCTCGTCGTCCGCCAGAGGAAAGGGAGGCTTCTCCAGTATCTCGTAAGCGTCCACCTGCCGTTAAGCCCAGTATCCCACCTCCAAAGCGGTCGCGCAAAGGCAAAGGTCGAGCAAATTCTTCGGATTCTTCCCAGTATTCTGGGGTGGATGAATTCTCGGAAGCTTCAGACGATTCTTATTCAACGTACTCCTCTACTTCACCTTCTGCACGGCCTCGGAACGTTATTGCAAATAGAAAGCGGGGTGAAATTTTCATGTCTGACTCTGGACAGCCATTACGATTCTTTGTACAGGTAGACCTTCATGGGCGCCACAATGTAGTCACAAATATCAAAGTGTGTTAAATGATTCTCGCCGAAACTTGATACTAACCAGTTTTACAGAAAAACAAGGGGAAGATTGTCAATAATATTGCTGATGCTGACTATTCAATCTTGTTCGCTCGCTCAGAGACCTTTCAAGGCCTTCTACATGAAGCAACTGCTCTGGGAAAATCCCCGATCCTAGCTGCCTTTGTATCAGACTGCGTCGAAGAAGGTGCACTGCTGGATGAGACAGATTATGCTTTGGAGTCCGTTGCAAATACCAAAGCCTTGAAACGAAATCGTCAGAACGTCTCTTCAAAAGTTGAAACTTCCGAGGCACGATCCCATCCCAAAGCAGTAAATTCGAAATCTTCTACAGCCACCAGCGAGGGTAAGAAAGTCAGAGAGACATCTTTAAAAGCCAAAAAAATGAAGAAAACCCCCAAGTCTACAGCGTCTAAGCACTCCGCCGAAGACTATGAGGACTCTATGATATCACGTTCCCCAACCCCTCCAGCTACATCTACTCGCCGGCTCATGAAGAACGGGAAATACCTGTTCACTGAAATAGAGGATGAATATTTCCTTTGTCTTGCTAAACATCATCTGGCCTGCGATCCCACCATTTCCAACACCGCATTGATATACAAGCTACATAGAAAAGTAAGCGCTGACTATCATTCGGGTTTACATGATTTACTCTTCCGGCTCAGATGCCTCATCATTCTGTCGCATCATGGACGGCCCATATCGACAAAAAACTGAAAGTTGCACTAGAAGACATCAGGAAGCGTGCGAACATCGCAAAGCGGAAACGTATTAGTGACCCCATAATTCAGAATTTATCTCAGGAGCTGGTAATTGGAGACGCACTCCGTGAGGAGCACAGCTTGAATACTCCAGACGGGGATGGTGACATTCCGTTAAATTCAGCTCGGCCATCTCACGAGGACCTGGAAAGGGAAGATTTCGATGTAATCACACATTTTTTCGCTTCTGGGGGAGGTGGTGACGACGATGACGACGAACGCGTGTGGCAAGAACTGGAGAAACATGTGTGTACCACCGCTACACTTTGGGTCTTTGACTGAGGCAATTGCATCACAGCGGCCATGCAGGTCTGCCAATTCGTGGCCTGAGTATTATGCAGCACATCAGGAAGAAGTTTATGCCCACATCGAGAAGCTGACAACATTTCGTGCTGGAGACTAAGCTATGACTTTACCTATCATTGAGGTTGGCAGTGTGTCGTATTTGCAGAAAATATGGGAGGGATAAGTTTAGTGGTCTATTTAAGATCTGTTCGTTAGACGGTACATCACTCTTCACTCTCACTCTATTGAAGGAGATGGATCAAGAACAGGCTTGTGAAATATCGGTCGGGTCTTGAAGAAAGTTTTCCGTTTCTCCTCCTTCTTGTCTTCGGTATCGCCGACTATCTGCCCAGCATAGTCAAACGTAGCCATGGCTCCTCCAACCACTGCGCAGGAACCGACAGCTATAGGTAGAGAGCGTGCTGGACGGTAGGCATGAGAGGTGAAAATGAGGGACAACATATGATAAAACACACTTCGAATACCCGCCAGGAATCCGGCTGCACACCCGCCAGCGAAACCGTTGAGAGCATCGTCAGTCTCCCGCTGATTTGCGACTACTGCCTCGGTAAATGCAAAAGTAGCACCCATCGCCGCTGTTCAAGCATGGTCCACAAAGTATGAAAATTGTTGATGTTGAGCTGACCCACCAAACGTTCCAATAGAACCACCGGTGCGGGTCAAAAAACCAGCAGCACCAGCAGAGTGTGATGCAAGCGCATTCTGCACTGCACTGACGAATGCTCCGACTGCGCCTGCCTGAAGACCGACCACGGCTGCACGCGAAAGGGATGCTTTGGGTTCGTATGCGCCCTGCACGGGCTCAGAGGGTGATTTAGGAGGCATGTAAGACGATGGAGAAAGCTTGAACGCAAGTTGTTGGGTCGTTACGCGCCTCTGTTCCCATATTTGGTCAAATCCTCGATGTCCTTGTACAGGCTCAGCAAGACCATCGATGTCCGTATCTCTTGCGTTTATCGGAATACCATCAAATTCAGTATTGCACTAGCTTACTTTCTTAGATCCAGCACACTCGTTCGCTCTCTTCCCTTGGGATGAGCTGTCCATTCAGACACTCTGGGCCGGGGAGTTGGCTAAGCCCGAGCTGGACGAACACTGGAAGCTGATGACCGACCATTGGTCAGGCGCAATGGTTGTCGGCGGAACACACGCTGTTGCAGTTGTCTTCCCCACTCATCCAGCCGATGGCTTCTGTGTTCAAGTCACGCAGGATGGCACTCAGGTGCCATGCATGCAGTGATGATCTGAAATCAATTGATTGACACACCTCCCTCACAGGACTCATTCCGCGCGGTGGCATGGGCCTTGTCAAACGAAGCCCCGCTCGATCCTTTAATAGTGTGTTCAAGAGGCAGTATGCTCTATGTTCTCGATGCGAAACAAAAAGCCATACTCGGCAAGCTGAGGGGCCACGGTGGGGTAAGATTTCAATCCGCAAACCAGCTTAATTCCCTGAGGCACCGCGTCAGGAAATTACCGCGATCGCAATCCATCCTTCTTTTCCGTATCTGGTTTGCACATGTTCAAGGGATTTTTCTGCGAGACTGTATGATCTGACGATGACACCGCGCCTCTTTCCTAACAACCTGCATTGGCCCCCTTCCACGTCGCCTAGTCTCGGAGGTGCTCCACACGGTCTGCAATCGAGTGAACCTGAAGGTGTCGGAGTCGGTCGCTGTGTGGCTATCCTGTGCGGTGGGCCATCTGGTGGGCATAATGCTGCAGTACTGAATGCTGTATGTGTTTTCTATAATAGCTTATCTGGGCTCACTTCAAGTAGTCATTTCACCCCACCTATCCGTTACTGGCAACCTGTGGAGTTAGCCAATATCCTTGGTTAATCTATGTATCTCAAACTCCGTTTTAGCTTGATAGGGCCGTCAAGATCTGGGTCTTACCGAAGATGTCCTTTGATGATGTAGCTCGTGAAGACAAACCTGTCTTCAGTTCAACTCGCATACACCAAGCGAGGATCATGTCAGTGCATTGGTAAGTCGTAAACATCCAGACTAGTCGAAGGGCGTTAGCCTGACATTGTAACCAGGTTAAGCTTGGACGTGCTTGCAACGCATAGTGCGCCAGCTTTGATACGCCGAAACGAGAAAAAGGAAGACGTATACTCTGAGGACGGGACAATTGCGATCTGGCGTTGGCTTGGATTTGATCGTTTCTTTCCGCCGAACCAGCAGAAACCTTCAAGGGTTATGAGAGGTTGCGCTTCGGTATGTCCCACGTCGTGCCTAACAACGGATAATCAAACAGTCTTTTGTAGGACTATCAGGAAAGCTGTGAGAATTCTATCGAATACATGGTCATGAGATTATGGAGCATTGTCATTAGCTTCATTCAAATTGTTGTCGGTTGCGGCCATACCCCAGCCTACCCGTCACTTCTGCATCGCGTACACCCTTAAAAACAACTATGTGATCGCTATCACACTCCCCGATCAGATACGACTTCACAACGTAGCTGACTTTCAACCGCGTCAACGGGTTCCGTTCCCGCTAGATGAAAACGATGGAGGAGATGAAATTACTAATCTGAGCCGTTTGCATCTGAATGAGGAGGCCGATGACGGTGAGCGTATCGTTGCACCAATCGTATCCCAGAGGACTATCTGTTCTCCGCTCCCGGTGGGACAGGATGTCACCATCCCAGGTGTTGAATGCACCCTGCAAGCTGCCGCACTCGGTTGTCATGGGCTGTCACTCATGGGTTTAAGTACCAATGGGCGAATATGGATCTGGACCGACGCAGTGGACTAAATTCAGGCGTCATTTGTACCAGAAGCTCGTGTACTGGATGTGATGTATAGAGAACTTTTACTTCTTCCTACAAACCCCAATCATGAGATCTTCGCATTGGAGAAGTCGAGCTCCGGGTGGGCAGCTTGGAACTTCTTAAGTGCCTGGAGAAATAAAATAGTCTGTATACTTGTCAATCACAGGCAGGATTTCTCCATACCTCCGCCTTCTTTAACTCGTCAGAAGTGGGCTTGCCCATTTGCTACGAGAGTAGCTGAGTCTGCGTGCTAGACGACAACGGATGTTAATACCTTCTGCTGATTGTCAAACTTGACGATACGTTCATTAGCGAATGGGGACTCTTTTCAGAGAAGACCATACCATCATTTTTTCAACCAACCCTCTACAAGAGTGTCAACGATTGACGTGACGGACACATTCGTTGCACACACCTGGTCTCCCCATCGAGATCACTCAATTTACTATTCTCTGGCTGAATCTTCCGAGTGTCGATCCTCGGGTGATGGGTCAAGACGTTCTCCCACCACTGCTGCTGGTTCGCCTTTTCGAGGTGAATCAAGACAGATTCCTGATCCTCTGATATGACGGTAAGATGTAAACACTAAACAGAATGGAGCTCTCACCCAGTGTCCACGTGCTGTCCTCAACCTTGATTTCCTTGCAGAGCTCACCATCCAAAATCTTATCTTTCCCCTTAAGGCCCACGCTCAGCTTCTTCTTCTGAATGATAATTGCAAGCTCTTTGGCGCGTGTCCCCTTCGGTACTGGAACAACGATGTCTACCTCGCCAAGCTCTTGCCGCCAGGTATATGGAAGAGCTGGGTCACGGCAGGTATTCAGACAAAGCTAGGAGTCCGTAGGGTCAACCCCACCAGTCTGTTCGGAAGCTTCGCGCTCCCTATCAGCCTTGTCCTTTGCCTCCCTCTCTTCTTTTGAAAGTTTGTCGTACTCGTCATCTGACATGATGATAGTCAGGAGACAAGATGTGATGAGGTGAGATGGTCAATTATAATCCGGTACACGTGACCCTCCGCCGTTGTTTACTCTTGTATATAGTGACGCCGTACCACTCAAGTTCCTTAGGCAGCTACCCTCTCTCGTGGTCGTGTTCGTCTCTGGTCTTTCGCGGTGATTTTCGATCTGATGGCATCTAATAATGCCTGGAATGATTTTGAAGTAAGTTATAGTCATTGTTTTTCTGCATTGTTTATTCTCTCCTAGAACTTGCGGCATACTGTCAAGCTTAATACCGTCGATAAACTCAAACAAATCTTGACTGGCTTCAACGATCAATGTCAAACTACTTTCATCAAATCCGGCAAGAAGCAGGATTTGATTGACAGAATTGTTCGTCAAATGGATATCTGGAGACAGTCTAATGACATGGAGAAATGGACCAAGGCTCAAGCCATCCTCCATCAGGTCCGAACTTCCGGAGTGTGAGTCAAGGGTGCTTTTGTCCGCCCAAGCCAGTACGCACCTATTGGACGTGTGGCGTACTTTAGTTCAGTGGTTTCGTGTTCCACAGGAATTCCCGTACCCGCGTCGTGAGCACGTTGTTGATACCTCGTTTTTCAGGTATTCTCAAAGTCGTCCAACCGGATCAGCGGGAGTGCAGCCAGTTCAGCCGATAAGTCCCGCATCATATAGTTCTACAACAATGTTTTCTGTGACTTCGACTGGCCGTTACGATCCATACGCTCCACCGCGGGCGCCACCCCCGCCGGTGAGTGCTGCAGCAGTCGCAGGTGTATCCAAACCTGGTAAAAGTTCTCGCTACCCTCATACTGCTACTACTGAGCAACTTTTAGTCATACGTTTCAAACTGTCTCCCTTTCTTCGCATTGATCAGGCGGTCTCTGGGATCGCAGAGTGTCCAGGTTCGGGTGACTTTCCCCGTGTATTTTGCCTTATTGATTATTTGATAGAGTCAACTAGTTCTACTGACAGGAAGCAACAAAGTCTCACCTTCACCCTAAACAGCGACCAAACTTTGAAGCTGAGTTCCATCAGGTAGGCAGACAAGCATGGGTTGAAGAATGGAACCTCAAATATCCGCAGTACCAAGTTTCAAATTCGCTTGTATTGCACTAGTTCTACCTTTTATAGCCCGAACCAAACGGTTTTCAGGCCACCTGCAAGTCTTTGTCCTATTGAATTCCCACCGACATGTGAAGTGCGAGTTAACGGAACAACACTTCAAGCTAACCTTAAAGGGTTGAAGAAGAAGCCTGGCACCGCACCACCTGCTGATCTTGGCAAACTGGTGCGAATGAACGGTCAAAACCGCGTTGAAATGGTGTATGTGAACAGTCAACAGCCTGTTCAGCCCAAAGTAAGCAGTCTCACAAAGGGCGAGGTCTTCCATTGATGTACGAAAAGAAATTTTACATGTCGGTATTTCTCGTCGAAGTGACCACGGTCGCACAGCTAGTGGATAGGTTGAAGAAGGGAAAATTTCGCAGTGGCCGTGACATTCTTACGAAGAGTGGTTACCCTCCCTTTCCCTTGATAACTAAGCTTATCGCTCGCAATAGTGCTCAAATCATCGAATGACGATGATGAAATAATTGCCGGCCCACAAAAGATGTCCTTAAAGTGCCCGGTATGTCCGCTCGATTCACGTCGTTATATGGGATAGTTATCGTTTCCATAGCTAAGCTACATGCGAATTCAGACGCCGTGTAGGTCGACGCTGTGTGTTCACCCGCAGTGCTTTGATGCAGCATCGTGGTTTTCGTGCATGGAGCAAACAACGACTTGGCTCTGTCCAGTGTGCGAGAAGGTCTTGAATACCGATGATCTAATTGTTGACGGGTACGCAGTTGCATTCCTGGCTGGCTACTTCTGAACGTTAATGTCCTTTCAGGTACTTTGACCAAATCCTGAAGGAAACTTCAGAAGACATCGATGACGTAGTGGTTGAAAACGATGGTCAGTGGCATACGAGTGATAACAAGTATGCGTCTTCCGAGTGGCAGGCGAATCACCCGGCTGCTGTATTGCATCACTACTCCCCACCGCGTGAATCATCTCCGGGATCCGCGGATGAAGAAGCCGATGCGAAAGCTCAGGCAAGGAAGCAAGTTGAGATACTTGTCTTAGACTCAGACGACGAGGATGAGGGCCAGGTCAAACGCGAATTATCGATTTCGCATAGCCTTGGGCCGAGCTCGATTCCCAAACCAGTTCCTCCACGTTCAGTACTGCACGCCGAGGAATTTCACCATGAAGATGTAATCGACCTTACCGCTGACTCTGAGGATGAACAGCTGAGGTCGCAACCCTCATCGCAGCCGCGGTCGCAACCTCCACAACCCGCGATGGGAAAACGGAAAGCACCGTCGGGCGCGCCCTCGCCTACGGAGCAGATCTGGAAGAAATCACGGGTGGATAGTACTATCACTAACGGACCCAGTACGCTTCCGCTCGGTAGTGCCGCACGATCGTCTGCCCACTGTGGGACGGGGGTGCAGCTCCCCCAGACAGCGTACGCTGGTCCACAGCTACCCCCACTGCGTCTTCCTCCGACAGCATATGTGGGACAAGGAAGCGGAGGGTATATCTCGCCGGGGGAGAATCGCCGTGGGGGTTATGAGCAATATGGTGGAACATATTATGGTCCTCATGCTAGTGGATCTGCATCGCGTTCCGACGTTTGGCCATAGATCGAGGAGAGAATGGACGAGGTGTATGATTGCAATCACGGCGACTTAGTACAGTACAGTATTACTCTGCACT